>KL282315.1:0-35722 GCA_000699545.1 Podiceps cristatus
GGGCTGCCAGCAACAAAGAGACAGCAGCCCCAGAAAGCCTGTACAGACATACAGATAAGGATAAACGAGTGGGGGAAGTAGGACTTCAAGGAGTCAGGTGAACCCACCTCAGAACAAGAGAGAGAGTTTGTAGGAACCATAGCAGATCCAACCTGGGCGATCACCAGCTGAAAGAAAGAGCACAACGCTGCAAGTGTTCAGGATGCCTGATTCAAGTCTGCAATAAGCCAGGCCACTTTACGGCCTTAATGCCTTTTGCCAATGGACAAGACCTACATCTCCCAGTCAAGTGGCAAAGACACCTCTTGATTGGATGACAAATCGGATGAGGTCTAGATTCAAAGTGCAACTTCAATGGGTTTTGTCTACACTAATGACAGCATGGATTGAGAGCAGAGACCTATCCATCCATGGGTTAATGAGCAGTGGTGCTAGGGTCTTCTCCGGAGGGCTTGGCACTACCCACCTAAAGGGCAGAGTGTCCCCAAGGCAGCTGACATCTTTTACCATCTCTACGACAGTGCTCCTTGGATCCTTGAACAACAGCTAACAGAAGTAGACACCAGAAATTATGGATCCAAGTACTACTATTTTTTTTTTTTTTTTTTAATAGAAGATATACCTGTAAAAGTGATCTCACGGTGAGAGCTGGGAACACAGCCAAGCAGTTCCAATTCTCCTATTCCCATTGCTCCTGCTTGTTGGGGAGAGCAAAGTTACTCCAGCTGTGGAGGAATAAAATTAGACCAAGTAACACTGATTGCTGATGGGCTACTTCAGACCGAGGCAAAGGTGACATGAAGGTTTATGAGGGAAAAGTGACAGCTATTATCTGCTGCTGCTGCTGCTATCTGGAAAGAGAGGGAAGGAAAAGCTGAACAAACACAGCAGTGTCAGAGGTTTCTCACACACAGTAGCTTTAACCTAAGTATGGAGCTAAAAGGAAAAAATAAAGAGTGTCTGTTTTCTCAAAAAACAAACTTCATTAAGTTTTCCATAACAGACCAGTTAAGTACCGTAAGTAGACAAAGGTCCAGCTAAATAACACTTCAAGACAGGCGTACAAGATACTTACCAAAGAGTACACAGGCTCTACACAAAGTACAGCTCCTTACAGTGATCACCAGTCACTAGAGGGCATTTATGTCCATGAAGCTGTCAGACCCAATTTTTTCACTGAAGGTATGATTAGCTAACGAGGCTTGACAGTTCCTAGAGTTCAGCTAAACGGCTGAACATAATCATGTGGAAGCAAACATGTAAGCACAATTAGCAGAGTTCTTCATAGACTATCAGAAATGTTGACAGTGAGTTATGAGAACAAGCCTGGCTAGTTTTCTTTGTGGTACAGCCTGAAGGCAAGAAAAACCAAAAGGCTTCATGGACCCAAGGCAGAATTAGTGAAGATACAACTCCCCTAGGATGATGGCATAAGAGCAGAGATTCAATCTGCCTACAGAACTGACCCGAAGGGACACCCAGACCCTGATTCAGAAACAGGAGCCTAATGTAAAGAATGCGAACAGTCTGTTAGACCCCAGCAGGTGTGAAATGGTTGATCTGGACACCTCATCAGGTAGGACGTTCATCAAGAACCTACATGCAAGTTCCATGTTGTCATGACTTGAATAGAAATGCTTCTTGTATGAATCAGATTTTATTTAATAACAGACTAAATGCAGAAAGCTGCAGGCAAACCCAATAAAAGCTTAAGAACTGCCTTAAATAATATAAAGGAGGCATGACAGAAACATGCCAAAGCTATTTTTTAAAAATTGTATTTCCACTCCATCCAATCTGACTTTTTTTTTTTTTGTTCATAAATGAAAATGTCCAGGTGATTAAGACAAGAAAAGGAATAAAACTAGACCACTGAAACACTCTGGAACATATGAAGAAACTAGATATGTTTAGAATAATTGATGGAAAGCTAGATAACATCGGTGTTCCATCAAAAACCTTTTATCTAAACGCTGTCTTCCTACCATTAAGATAAAACATGGTTTGCTTCTAAGCTTTCCTGATTTCAGTGACAGAAACAGAACAGGTTGATCTTCTACTCCAACACAGATGGTGAAATCAGTATTGTAAGTCAGAGTCTAAGTCACTGAACTGCAGGGATTAATCAGAAAGTGAGCCTCAAGGTAGTGGGCAGAGCAGATGCTGTCCTTTAAAGAGAGGAAAGCTATTAGCTTCGCAGAAAGCGATGAAGTGACTGAGCACATCTCTATGGAAGACTCTACCATTTTTGTCATTCAAGCTGAAAATATAATTGTTTAGGTTAACAAAAACATTAAACAAAATATTCTGGATACATCAACAGACTTGATGTTTTAAATTAGCTCTCACTTTTTTCAAACTTAATCCTGCGTTATTTGTTCTAACATGAATAAATATTCTGAGTAGGGAGAAAGAAATCAACTGCTGAATCATGGAGCAAATCTGAGTAAAAACCATGTAGCCTTCAAAGTCACATCCTAACTCATGAACAACATAATTAAGGTCTTGCTAATGACAAAGGATTAGCATCATCCTTGTAGTCTAAGGGCACAAGCAAGACAGTAGCAGTAAGGATGGAAGCTCCCTTATATTAAGCCAAGTGATTTTGCCTCTCCTTGTAGGCCTTGCTTATATACTTAGTCATGGCTACAGTGTGGAAGGTAAAGGTCACCATTTTGCAACTTTTCTGCACACGTGGCAAGGCAAAGGAAGGAAAGTTTGGGGTTCTGGATTCCCTGCCTGGCTCTCAAGCTGTCCAAATCAAACCCCCACCCCCACCCCCCAAAAAAAACCCAAAAAACAGTGCTGAGAGAGAAGGTTTTACCGTAATCTAAGAGCAGCTGAAAGTACACAAAGGCTGTTCAGCTTTCAATGTCCAGGAAGGTGCATGCAAGTGTAAAGAAGAACTGAGATCAATGAGACACAATTTCAATCCAGAAAAAAAATTATAGGCTTAAGACCTGATGAAAGTTCTTGGGTAAAAAGTTAATTTGAAGTTTTGTAACTGAGAAAAAAGAAAGAAAAGTCACACTGCACATCAGTGAGGTGGAAGAAAGTTCTGGTTATCTACATTGGCAGGGAAATGGTAATTAATGAAAATCACTCACATTCTCTGTCTACTGCCAGCAATGGTTGACAAGCTAAAATTGGCACATAGTGATAGGGCGAAAAACACTGCATATATTGGCAGCTTTTACTTTTCCTCCCGGTATCCCCCAGCTGCTGAATTTATTTTTAGTTTCAGAGATTTTGGATTTGTCCACCAGTCTCCTGTTGTTGCTTTCATACCACATCATGGCAGGGTCCTAATATAAGTTCCCATGCATTTAAAAAATGAATAAATAGAATTAGTTGTAGCTGTACTGGGAAGGCTAATTCAGAGTGGCTGCTCATGCTCACCTTGTGACAACAGCCGGACTTGCTTAAGCAGTCATCTGAAGTCATGGTGAGACAACTTGGAGCTAGCTCCACAAAGAAAATCCAGTCTTAGAGATACAACTTCTAAATTCTTAGCCATTTAATGAAAGAAGTAGTCCAAAGTTAAGCCTTCAGGGAGCACTACCCACCTCAGATCATGAACCACAAAAATCAGGGCTGTGATCGTGAGCCGGTGGCAAGAGGAAAGGTATAGGAGCCCTATGTAAAACCAATACAGGGCAAAGGGTATTTCAGAAGAATACTTCACCCGTGTAACTACTGAAGCAGGAGTTTCTCATCAGGCTTGCTTACTGTTTCCATCTTCATGCTCAGCATCTTTCCTGCTTCTCACCCTGCATATCTGTACAAGTCACACAGCTGCTGGTGGCTGCTCCTCCTAAGGGCATCTACAGATGTGATAGTACAAAACTTCATTAGTTGGTTCAAATCAGAGCCACAAATAGAGCTTCCTTGAAGGACGCCTGTGTATGTGTAACACAGCCAAATTTTCCCCTTAACATCCATAAAATGTCCTGGAATATTCAGATAAAAGGCTGTGCCGAAGTTGGCAGAGTGATAATTAAAGCTGACTGCTCCTATTTCAGCCAAAGACATCCTGACCTTTAAGTTCAGGCATGGAAAAGCTGGTAGTCAAAGCATACCTAGATAGGTGCTGCGCTAGCCATGAAGCTACGGCGATGTATTACAACAGCAGAGCCCACAGTGGGATTCAAGGGTTTCTCCTTCCGCCACATTGTGCAACGTAAAGCATGTGGGGTTGCAAAACCAGCCGCCGTGCTTGTGCTGAAGACCTGAAAGGTCAGTGACAAATCACCACATAGGATACAGCTCCTGTCTCTCCACTTTTGTTTTGTTTTCCCGAGCACACTGAAAAGAAATCAGTGAACCTACAAATGTGCTGATATGACCTCTTACATTGTTCCCTTGGGCTCAGACACCAGGGCTGCTATGAAGCGGCTCTGCGCTGGCATGGCATTGCCGCATTGACATGCAAATGAGCAAAGCCAACGGAATATCTTCCAGTCCTTATGAATGCCTGATTTTTCTTTTTTTTTTTTTTTTTTTTTATAAGTTGTATTTACTTTTTGATGTTTTCATAGTCCTCCAGAATAACTTAGATGTATTTCTACTTCGACTGCTACAATTTTTTTTCCCAGCAGACTTAGAGCCTTAGTGTGTGTTTGTTTATATATACATATAGATGTGTGTAAATTCAGCTTACTTTAGCAACAGGAATATTTTAAGCATTTCAACCACAAGAAGCAGCATATGATGATTCTTTGAAATTCCTTAGTGTAAAACAACTGCAGCTGCCCCTGTCTTGTTTTAAAATACTCAGAAAATCTGAGACCTAACACCCAGCAATGATTATTCAGCCCCCATGAACTGACAGTCTGTATGCCATTCGGGAGGAAAAAAAAAAAAAAAAAAGGAAAAAAGAAAAAAATGCATTTCCCTCTTCATCTTTCAGCTCATCAGGGATGAGCCAAAAACTCAACAAATAAAACCCTGACTGAAACTTTTACTGCAAAATTGTTCCAGAAATGCACTTTTTGCATAGTTTGTCTGGGTTTAGATCCCCCAGAGTCAAAAAAACCCTCCCTGACCCCTTCTAGCAGACATCTAAAAGAAAAACACCAAAATCTTCAGTGAGCTTAATTTATAATGAAGATACAGATCAGAGTTTACCCAGTCTTCCAAGTGCTTAAATCCAGAGTTCTGGCTGGTGTTTGGGAAGACACTGAAGTTGGGGTACAATTCACCTTGGAGATGCACAGTGGACAACCGCATCTTTTGCATACAGTCTATAGGAGCATCAGGAACACATTCATCTACTATGGCTGAGTCAAAAATAACTTGAGCAGGTTTGTTGGTTGGTTTTTGGTTTTTTTTTTTTTTTTTTTTTTTTTTTTTTTTTTTCCCCCTTATGTTAGACATCAGGGGACATTGGTAACAATGAAAGAAATAGCAAGTTTCTTCTGCTGAAACAGTGCACTCATGTTCAGATGTCGTGGAGATGTAGGTCTCTCTAAGATATGCTGAATGCTGTTGGGTGCTGTTTCAAAGAGAAATGACATTTGCACCCTCCCACATGCTTGTTGAGTGCCATTTCCACTTTCTTCCACCTATTCCTGCCCAAATGGTAACTTTTTTTACAATTGTCTCAATTATCAAAAGTGCAACCTAACAAAAATTGTAATGAACTCTGGGCCAGATTTCTCATGTGATCCGTCGCTGTATAAAGCTAAGGAAGCTTTTTTAAGATTTGGCCAGCAAAAAGACCTCTTAACCAAGATGTGTATTCTAAGGCTTCCCTGTGTGCGTTTGTTTTTTAAATGTATATAGTAATAGATATTAAAACACTTGAATACCTGAAAACCCTACCATTGCTTAATAATAGCATTTAACATCCTCATCTATAAATAGGGTCTTGAGGTTCACATCCAGAGGGAGGGTTTGTTTTGTTTGAACCACAGAACTGTGGTGCAGTGGTCCAGACAGTCCTAATCTTATTTAGCTTAGGAAAAAACAGGAGACAAAGTGTTTTCACCTCCAAACATCTTCAATAAACCCATGGTTTATTGCTAATACCAGACCTCTGTGAATCTCATTCCTAGGCCCAGTATTGCCATTGATTACCCTGAGGTTTTCAACAAGCTGGCAGCCCATAATTCCTCCAAAGGATGAGAAGAGACAAAAATAAGGTGGGTGGGGTAAAGAGGAAGGGGATGTTTCAATTCAGAGAATGCTCTACTAGGCATAAATTGACTTGAAAGAACAGTAACATAAACAACACACCACCCTTGGCAATGAGCAAGTTGGCAAACAAAAATACCCCAGGACTTTCTGTAATGATGCCTGATAAATATCAGAATGGCCCTAGATTTCATTTCAATGTTAGAACTGAATTTGGATCTGAAAACAAAGGATAAACATATTTCTTCTGACATTTAATGTTGTCTGGTGACATGCAGTTTCATTGCTTTTTCTTTATGATGTAATATTTGTAAGTGATACCAGTTGTCATCAAACGTCATAAAAGCCAGACTTGCCTCAAGTCATCAATATTTATTGTTCTCTTATAGCAGAGCCTGTTTTGAGTTTGGTGCGCATGGCTTTAATTGTTTAATGGAAGAGTTAAGCCCAGCCTTTTCTAGTAGAAAACATCAGGCTGAGATGGATCTGTTGACATGATGCAATTGAGATGTTCTGGCAGCTGGTGCAGTAAATGCCCTTTAAGAGGGGGGAGGGCGGGGGGGAAGGACAGAGATCTGGCTGGATGACAGGATTAGTAACAGGATACTGAGCCTTTTGCCTCTGGGTCAGTCATCCAAACCCTCCCCCGGTCAGGAGCACCCACAAGCTCCCTGCCACCGCAGGGTCACTGGGCCCCCCATGGGCCAGGCTGGCAGGTGTCCCCGGCATTACACGTGGCATTAATTCATGCCATGGTTCATGGGGGAAGCCAGCAGAGACCAGTGGGAAACAAACCTGCCCTGGAGGGCACGCGTGTTGAGAGCCGAGACCAGCCTGAGCGACTGCTGTGCCTATGTTGGAGACACACCCAGCAGCTCCTGGAAAGAGTAGGCCCTCCAAGCAGACCCCTGCTTCTTTGACCTCTACTTTGCAACTCATTCTATATGTGATGGAGTCATGGGGAACAAAACCAACAAAAAAACCCCAAAATAAACTCAACACCCCCTCTTTGCTACTACTTGTCCTTCCACCATTGTCCAAACCCTACGTATTGAGGGATGCTGACCCAGAGGGACATCTCAACCCACGGACACCCATAGCACCAGCCTCCCACAGACCCATTCTGTTGGTTTAGTCTCTCCTTTCAGGAGATTTCTAAGTCTCTGTGCCCCTCTCCTTTTGTCAAAGGCAAGCAGTTTAACTTCACAGCTGTTTCAGGGCTGTCTGGAAGAAAAACTTCTGGCTACATGTCACTAAAACACAAAAATGAACAGCAAAAGCCCATTTAAAAGAGACGGGGACTAGAGCGATGGAAGTTTGACAAGGAGAGGGATGTAACAGAGAGAGCAAAGACAACTTTTTTGGAAGGAACTCTCTGAGCTTGAGCATCTCTGGAGAGTTGCATAAAATTCACTGGAGCAGCTGAAAGCAAAGAATAAAATCGACCTGACTTGTCAGGAGAACATTGTTCACAAAACTCTGCTAATTTGGCTCTTAAAGCACACAGACTAACTCACATATGCACAGGCTCAGAAGGAGGCACTTCTGCTCACTTGCTACATTCAGCTTTGCTGGGTGGGTTTTGTTTTATTTATTTTTTTTGCCCACACAGCTGGTAGAGGGAGCCTGTAGCAGCTTCAGCTCACATTTGTCTTTGTGAATATTTTATGTTACCACCCAAGATATCAGTACTAGATCACCAAACCACACCACAGCACAGGTGCTGTACAACTCAGATGTGCCTAGGATTACACATCCTAAAAAACTCATGCTCAAAAAAAAAAAAAGAAAGAAAAATTGACATTTCAAGACTTAGCTTACAGTTTTAATTGGCTCTCCCAGTCTCTGCACACATGGCATGAAGCAGACTGGATTTTGCTCACAGACCTGCAACACAGGGAGGTTTGGTCAGGATCTATTAAAACCTGTTTTCATCACATGCTCAGCTTCCTTTAGCAGCACTCTGAGACTGCATGGTTTTATTTATTTGTTATTTTGGATTTATCTACCCTGGGTCCTTTATGTGCAGCATTCATTAAGGAGATCTCACAGCTTATCTGTGAAGTGTGTCGCTACTTTTGCTCATTGCATTTCATACACAGGTAAACCAAGCTGAGCAACAAACAGCTTTGGGTGCTTGGACAGACTTCTGGCAGCCGTGCAGACTGGCTCCAGGGGGACAGCAGGACCTGATGAGGAATCCAGCCCTTTAGAGGAGGCTTCAGAGAACAGTGAGGCCATCATAGTCACCCAGGTGCCACCTTCCTAGCTGTGCTCAGGGTGCTACTGTGCCTGTGGGAACTAATTAAGCCACCACGTTGCTTATTGTTGGCTCTCCACTTGTTTCTGTAGCTGTAAGCCCCATCGGGGGTGTAGTGGAGCTGGTCTGTGTTGAGCTGAAGTCAGGACCACAGAAGGGGACCTCTGCCAACAGCCGGCCACTGGAAAGGACGCGAGGCTGAGCCAGGCTGCCAGCGTGCTAACGGGGTGCAGCACAGACGGTGCTCCACTTGGACATAATCAGCCTGCTGACTTCTGTTGGCACAGACACATGCAGACCTGTTGCTTTCATTAACACAGGGCAGCTCCACGCAAGGGGAGGGAAGTCCAGAGAATGACAACGGGATTGCCAGGCTAATTACTTAAAGCATCAGCAATGACTGCATGCCACCACACTTGCACTGACACCTCCTGGGGTTTTGGTAGGCAGCAGTGGTCTACTACAGTCTCAGAAAAGCTACCAGCTCAGGGCAGAGAGCACCACAGCCACTCTACTGTAAGGCCCTTAGCAAGGCTTTCCTGCTTAGTAGGAACAAGAGGACAACCATGTTCAACAGAAGACAGAGAAAACATACTCCTCATTAGACCACGTGCCAGTACCTAACCTGGGGAACTCCTCTTCCTTGCCCAGTTAAAGGCAAGATCTCAGCATCCAAGATCACCAGCTCAAGATACAACCTAGCGTAATTTCAGCAAAGACCGCCCCAGAAAGCCCTAAACCCCCAACTATTAAGCCCAGACCTCCTCACCTTCAGAAGCAATACACTCTGAAGCCTTTCTCTCACAGCAGCTCAGCTTCTTGCCAGGCGCTCCTATATGCCTTCTCAGGAGCTGTGCCTTGTCCTAGACGAGCAGCACCTGCCTGGAGGTGGGATCATCCCAGGTGGGGTCTATGTCGGCCCACTGGCTGATGAGGCATGAGGAGACAACCCAGGGGAACCAGCTGCAGTTGTCCCTTTCCCTTTTCTGTTCTTTAGGGTTCTCTTCGATCATTTCCATTTATTTCATGATATGTATGTTATACTACTAGGGGAAAACCTTCTCTATCTCTGTCCTTGTTCCAACTCTGTGATAAGAGCTTGCCTCTAAGAAATTTGCAGGCAGATGAGCGCAGAGGTGATGATACTAGCTGTGTTGGGACACCGAGCTAACGTAGAGCTTTTGCTCAGCTTGCGTCTGCTTTCAAGAACCATACAGCAGCTCTTCCATCTACTCTCGTTTTCAAGTTTTGATCAAGAAGACAGTGTTTTTCTCCCAAAGAAGTCCTGCTGCAGAAGGTAATGCAAAAAAATATATCTATGTTCCTGACACTTCAGATCTGGACATTTTTAGCAGAAAGGACTGAGTAAAGAAGATGGCCTTTGCTAGATCATCTAGTCCAGAAGATAATGTAGTGATAGCATTTTTTTAAATACTAGAAATCTTAAATATGATTCCCAAGAGGAAAGATACTTTTGTTACAGATTATTTTGAATTTTGGCTAAAATGTTTCAATTTTCTATTTCATTGCTAAAAGAAGCTCTACTAGCCTAGAGGGAGAGAAAAAATGGCCCCTTTCTGGTGCATAGAATTAAGTTTCATTTAATTTTCAATGCCAGGTTTCTCTCCATTGTCTGCCTGTGCAGCTCTGTCACCTTAGAGAATGCTTTTTGCATGGCACTGGAGGACAGTCCTAGTGGAGAAATGACTTAGTAAATAACATGGAAGAGACCAGATGAGGAGATGGAAACATGTAGGATGGTTGTAAATGTAAGTTTAAATAAAAGCACGAATTAGAGGATGATGTGAACATTGGCTGCTCTTTAATGCAGTGTATTGGTCTATCCTAATGCTACCGTTCGGTCTGGTTCCAATTCAGTATTTCTAATACTGGAAGGTCATTATGCAGATTTCTAGTAGCTACTGAAGCATCACCCAGTAGAGACAATATCTGGTGATCACTTATTTGTTATAAAGATCTGGGTGTACTAACCATCTGTATAGAATAATATGTTGAATTTTGAGTGAGTGTTATATGATGTAAGGACTCCTTGATTTGGTCTGTGAACATTAAAAATTTAGGGACTGGGAAATTGTGGAGCACAAAGGGAAGAGAACTACATTGACTGCTTTTCTTTACCAATGGAAACCAACATTTTCCTTCCTGTTAAGAAACCGTGGCAGTGGAGGCAATGCAAGGAGATGTTATATAGGTACCCTGCACTCCCATAGGTGCGCTCAGTCATGTGGAGTGAGGGTCTACGGCAAATCTTTTCTTTGTAAAAAGAGAAGAAGAAAACTCATGCTTACACAAACCTGTTCAACAAAACACTCTCTGGTAGGTGCAGGGAAACCTGTTTTCAAATAGGTTTTTCATCTCTTAAGCAACGTTAGTTGTCACCTGTGTGTGAGGAGACAGGCTGCAGTGTCCATGGGGAGATGGTGCAACATCTTGGGGTGACAATTGGCCTTTACAAGAGCCTTTGCTTAAAAAAAATGTATTTACCCAATGTTGGTTTAATATTCCTTGCTTAAGAAAGCCTGGATAGGACCAAAGACAGTGGTGTTTAATTGGGCTAAAGAGCTGTTTAAACATACTTGTGACTGGAGTACAGTACAACGTGGCCAGCCAGCATGGAGACGGCAGGGTCATGCGGTGTGTTAAGATGCAAACACTCCCTTCTTCTGCTCCATGCTTGCAGTCTAGGGCTGAGCTGGGGCTCGTTGAGCTCCTCGTCCAGCAGTGCTTTTGAAACTGGGTCCTGTGGGCTAAACTGGAAAGTTTAGTTTGTGTTGGCAGACGCTGGCTCCAAAAAGTAAACGGTGTACCCTGCCTGCTTTAATAAAACAGATCTGTCCGTACGCACATAACCCTCCCAGCTTCTTCAGATCCTTTCAGTTCCCTGGATGACGCTGGCTGAATGCCAGACCTCTACTGCCCAACGAGCCTGTGGCTAAACCCACACCTTGCAGTGTTGATAAAGCCAGTTCTGCTGAAATATCCAGAATTTTATCTTTACCCAAAATATCACTGAGCTCGGCCAAAAATACTGTTAGCTATTTCCATCCTTGTCCCTGATATGCACACAATGAAAAGAAGTGAAACATGATGTCAAAAAAAAGTTGGTTTTTTTTTTTTGTTTTTTTTTTTTTTTCAGCCATAAGGAAGGATTAACTCTGGGCAGAGCTCATTCTTGTTGTCATGTCCATCTTCTGTTTTGAGGATTTGATCCTGCAGAGCCCCTCACTCATGCTTATCATCACCTTTGGCTGTCAAGTTTTAATTACGTAATGAAATTTTTAAAAATCCCAGTTTTTCCTTAGTCTTAAAGCTATTGCTGTCATGCAGTTTGACATTCCCTTTGGAAAGTTATGGCACTGGAAGGGCACCGGATACGAGCTTGGGAGTTTCCAGTTCTGGCTGAGATGCCCAGCAGGCCACAGCCACGGTGCTTGGTCTCTCTGCCTTTGTGCCCTGCCAGGGAAGGGGGGAATGTTGCACCTTCCCAGGCAGCCACGCAGGGCAGTTAGAACTTTTGCGGACAGGAATTAGTGACTGCCACTGTGACCCAGAGCAGCTGCACCTTCAGCAGTGAAACCACCTCTTCACGTGCACAAATGTAGACTTCTAGGTGGATGGTGGAGGTGAGCCCGCCTCTGCTCCTCAATACTAAATGCAAGCACAATTCCACTGAAATGAAAAAGAGGAGGAAAAGGACAGCAATGGACACAGCTGAAGATGAGAAGGACAAAGCAAGAAAAGTCAATGACATCAGTGTTGAACAGAGTAATATTTCCAGGTATTTCAAGTCAGTTAGTGTGGGTGGAAGCGAGTGGTATGTCCTGTCAAAAAGGATGCAGGACAGAGTTTATAACATGAACTCCAGGAGCATGTGGCTTGCTGGTAATCATTAATAACCTCAATTGTTTCTCCACACAAAGGTATGGGACATTCCAGACAAATACACTTTATGGCAATATCCACCTTGGATAAACAATACGCAATGTAGTGTAGTGTTCCCGTAAACTCCTTGGCCAAATAATTCCTGCAGCTTCTTGTCAATAGTCCAAAGAGGGAGGGGAAAGGGGCTTCCATGAAGAGAACTAGGAGACACTGACCTTCATGCAAATACTTCTTTCTTCTGCTTTATTTCCAACAAGACTGTTTCAGATGTCTAGAAAGAAGTTGTATGGGAATAGAGGTGATGCATTTTGGTGTAGGTTGTTTTTTGTTGGTTTTTTGTTGGTTTTTTTTAAAGAAATGTCTATGTAATTTCACAATTAGCCTACAGCAAAAATTAGCCCTTTATGTAGATTTGCAGAAAAAATAGACTGTTTTTGCTGAGACTGTAGTAAATATTTTTAAAACAGATGTAGCCTGAGGTGAAGCTATTCTTGTACTTGTGTTTAGAAAGGAAGGGTTAAAAAATTATGAAATGAATAATTCCTGAGTGGATTAAAACTGTAAACGCTTGTTAAAAAACCAGTCTATGATCATGTGGGCAGATGGTGCATCCCACTATATAACATTGCTACCTGGCGAAATGAAGTGCAATTTAATTGACAGACATTTTAAAATCCACAGTAATACACCTTACAATGAGTGAGTCAGAGCCTGATGCTGTAGCCCTTGTTCTTGGGAGTAATCTTTACTCACTAGAGTAGTCTACTGGTTTCACCTTTTACCAGCTTTAAACTGGGGGGGGGGAATAAAGAATATCCATGGATAAGTTTTTATCTTTGTTAAGATGACACGTTCTCTTCACCCATTCAAGAAATATCATCCTCTCTTATCACCCTCTCAAGGTCTTCAAGTACCTACATGGGGAAGAGATTTCTGATGGAAGAAGGGTCTTTAATCTAGCAGAAAAAGGCATAATGAGATCCAGTGATTGAAAGCTGAAGTTAGACAAATTCAAACTATCTTATCTGGGAGCTTGGTAGATTCCCCATCACTTTTGAAGTCTTTAAGAAGATATCCAGTCTTGATGTAAAAGATATGCTCTAGATCAAACAGAAGTTATGGGTTTGATGCGAAAATTATTGGGTGAGGTTCTTCAGTCTGTGTTATGCAGGAGGTCAGGCACGAGAATCATAATAGTCCCTTCTGGCTTTAAAATCTGTGAAGCCCAAACACGACTTCAATAAGGAAAAAGCAAGCCACCCTGACGACCTCTTCTGCCCACAGAACTTTAATTTTGGAAACAGAGGCTGGTTAAAGCAGTTCATCAGCCTTACCTGGACTCCGCTTAGCAGAGTATTCGTAACACCTCAGGTTCTTTCAAAGAAAGAAATTCGAAAACAGTCTAGTTCCTCTTTAATAAAAGTAGTCAGAAAATGCTGACTGGTTTCTCATCCAGTGTACAGCTATTTCTTTACAAAATATAAAAACTTTCTTTTATTTTAAATTTTCCCAGCAAGTCTTTTACGTCGTTTCTCATAGTTTTCAGCATCTATTTATTTCATGCTTCTTATGACATATTGCTGCAAATGAAGAGGACTTGAACTAATTAGGTAAGATTCCTATTTTTAATGACATTTATGTAGCTGCTAAGTGAGGGATAATTAATGTCTTATAATCATATTATTTTTATTGCTTTTCTACTATGTAGCTAAGTTAAGAAACAGCTTTCAAATTGAGTCCCAGCAATACCAACTTTCACAGCTTTATCTTGAGTCTTGGATAATTTTCCGTAAATTGCCAGCTCTGGGAGTCATGTGGATATACGAGAATCTTGACATTTCTTTTCAAAAAAATAATCACTCATACTGTTGACATTCAAGTTTCAAAACATGATACTCATGCCTCAAAAGACCTAAGCAAATAGCTAAGTAAATAAACACCTCCATTTCCTTTTACATCTTATAATTTTAAAGCAAACCCCTCGATTCTGGGACTTCAACATTTGGGGTTGGCAGTTCCCAGGTGTATTGAGACTGAACTTCTCCCACTTGGAAGGAAAGAAAGGGCCACCTCAGTTTGTGTGGCAGTGGTGGGGGATTGAAAATTCTTATTTTTCATAAATAAACCCTCAAAACTCAAGTGTCAACAAAAAGCAAAGGCCTGAACACGAGATGAACACTTAGAGATGCTGATGGCCTGGGCTGGGCCGAGGGACTTTGCATGGCTTCTCCCAACAGCATCTTCCCCTTCTGTAGCCGTTTGGAGGGCGGCTGCTCGATCAGCCCTTTGAGCCGTGACGAATATTTGGGCCAGGACGCAGTAACGCACACCGCGGTGCTGCCCCCTTCCCGCACCGCCGGCAGCAAATATTCCCTTCAGCGTCAGCCAGATGTTTCCTGCGCTGGCAGCGTTAAAGAGGCTAAAACCAGTTTTCTGTGACACGGAAACATTTCACGTGCGTGGGGCTGCTGCCACGCTCCGTGAAGCTTTTGGGCATGGGGATTGTCACCCACCCTGCTCCTGGAGGTGGGTCCTTCCCGTGGGGCCAAGGCGTGCCCAGAAAGCCCTGGCTCTGCTGGGAGCCGGGGGAGAGAGAGGGGGCTGGATGAGCCAGGAGGGGGTGGGAAGGGGACCGTCCCCACAGCTGGGCTGGGGGGCGCGGGGAGGTGTGGGTGGGTGCAGGGCTGCAGGGTGGGTGCGGGGGACCGAGGGCAGCTGCGGGCAGGGGGACCGGGCAGCCCATGTGCACTCCCCTCCGCCTGCCTGATCCCCAGCCTGAGAAGCATCCCTGGCCGGCAATTTCATAGCCAAATGGGGGTGAACAAGCCAGTCTGACTTTGCGCTGGGAGGGAAGAAGAGCGTTTGTGTCGTTACAGCTGGGCATGAGCTTTGAAGAAATCTGACCTTCACCCTTCCTCTGTCTGAGATTTGCTGCCACTCATGCACACCTCGTGTAGACAGGAGCTTAAGCTTTTTCCAGGCGGATTTCTCTGCCCAGACACTATCTCAAGCCTTAGACTGTCATATCTTCATTTGAAGGGTAACAGTATGGATCGGCAGCAAGGTGGGCAGAAACTTGGGGCTTAAATGCACTTGAATGACCATGTGGACCAGTTCACACTGGCAGCAGCAGGGTCCACAAACTGTCTGTGATGCAGAAGGTGTGTGAAAAATGGCAATAATACGTAAAAGCATCTTTTAATATCTCCAGTCCTTAAAGTGGCATGAACACCCCACAGGCTCTCCGTCTCTTTTCTGTTGTCATCTCACTCCAAACTGTCACAAGATGTCAGTGTTTTCAGATACTCCTGCTATGGCTGAACAAACAACCTCTCTGCACTGTCTGGCTGACTTTCAGTGGCATAAAATTCATCCCTAAAATTGAGCCATAAGGTTCACAGCAGAGTGGCGATACCACAGAGAAACTCGGCATAGGGACCACATCCGAGTTTCAGCCTCCGGCAGCAGGATCAAGGCACAGTTGCTGTTTCCCCTTGGCCCTGAGGTAGCTCTAAGGCATCTGACACTTGAGCTGAGGTGGGTGATGCTTATTTGGAGCTTGGTGTCAGCATGGAAGTCCTCAGAGAATAAAAGCAGCAGGGTGAACTGAGAGGAGAGGATGTGGCAAAGCAGCAGGCAACCTTCTCTTTCCGTGGGTGGTTTGATGTGTGCTACAGGACTGCCCTTTTGGGGGGATCCTGGAGACTCAGAGATGGGCCACGTTCTCATCACAGCCCCCCCGTGCTGGCAGTGTGACAGACAGAGGGACGCTGCTCTAACACCCGACTTGCTCCTATCGGGCACGACACAATGAGCAGAAATGATGCAGGTGGGAAAGGAAGTGGCTGAGACTGTTAATGTGATATTATCTAGCAAGATGGTGCTTGGGCAGGTCTCGAGGGTAATGCATTAGGGTAATGCAGCCCTGATTTTGAAACAAATCTTGTTTGGGTTTTTTTTGTTTGTTTATTTGTTTGTGGGTTTGTTTTGGTTTAATTTTTTTTTGGGGGGGGGATGTTTGTTTGTTTGGGGTTTTTTTAATCTTGAAAAATCCTTTTAGAGTGCTCTGGGATTAGAAGTTTCTTTTAGCTTGTAAATTCATTAATCTTGGATTTCCCTGCATGGTATGCTAGCCACAACAGCCTCTAGTTCAATATCCTGCCTATTGGTATTTTCTAAGGTCCTGTTACATCCAAAGACCTTAATCCAGACCCTTCTTCACCCATGTATGCATAGAAGGATTTGCAGGGAACAGATTTCATCGGCTCTTCCAAGCAAATACACAATACATAAATTCCTGTCTGCGGCTGAACCTGTTACTTTGGGGCATGGGTGTTATAAAAAATGATGAAGCCTTGTACTGGCAGCCCTGGATCTTCTCCTCCCAGTGACTTGTAATTCCTACTGATGGGAAAGGCCACTTGTAAAGTGGAGCACCTTAACATGAAAGGCATCTACATTTACAGACCTATCTTCAATGTCCCTATAAAATGTGTGCATTGGGTTATAAAATCAGCATGGATTCCTACTTTGGAAGCCTTGAATTGCCCTTTAAGGGAGTTACTCATTGCCATCAACTGAACAAGAAGAATATGAACCCACGAGGCAACTGATAGACTCCCCCAGTTGGATAGCACTGACGTTCCCTTGTGAATTTTTCACCATCTTCCTTATGGCATATTTGTTCTCCTCAAGGCCCAAATTTGTTTTTAACAGAGACTTTCATGGAATCTGCTTGGGAAGCCATGAAAAATACCATGACCTCAGATGGAGATGTGTTACAGGGGAAAAAAAAATAAAACAAAACCTGAAAAAAACCACGTGTCCCACTGCATAGAAAACTCCCGTGAAAAACAAACAGGTTATAGTAATGTTTGTAACTCAAAAAAATCCATCTGAGCTGAGCCTTTCCTGTTAATTCCAAGGTATTTATTTCAGAGAGATACTTGAGGTTGGGTGTTTCTGTATGAGAGGACAGCTGATTTACACCGTGCTTGTTCGCCACCGAGCCGTCCCGCTGCCTGGCAAGCCACACCCTTTGCTGCCATCCTGAGGTTTGGATTTGATTTCCCTCGAGAAAGAAGCTTGTGTTCATATTCCCCATCCACCTGTATTGCCTCAATACAGCATTGTGCATGTTTCCTTCTTTTTTTTTTTTTCCCCTTACCCCCCACCCCCCTGAATTTGCTCTCATTGAGTGGCACGAAGGAAAAAAAAATTAAAAAAACAAAACAAAACACCTCCTACTAAGAGGACTAAGACCTGGGGAGCCAGCGAAGGGGAGAGGCCGTTGCCTCTAAAGTTCAGAAATAAAAAAAATGACTTGTTCTTTTGAGCTTGCTGTTCCCTGATGTGACACTGTGATCAGTATCAAATGCTTGGTGGCAAGGATTTTTGTCAAGCTTTCCCAGCTAAAATAGATTTAACCTACCAGTTGCTCTTTGTGGGTTTAACAATGTGTGTGACAATAAAGGGCTGCTGCCGCTGCATTGTTAATACATGAATAGTCCCAGTTCTCTGTATTTACTATTGTGCACTGCAGATTTCCAGGAAGGAGTGTTTGGCTCTGGCTATTGATACAAGTCCTGTTTGGCAGAGGGAGCTGAATCAGCCCCTCGGTGATTAGTCAATGCAGAGGCGCAATTAGGATTTAATTGAAATTAAGGAAAGCACCCGTTTGCCTTTGAACTGCTGGCTGGGCTTTCTCCCCTGCTGGGTTTCGCGCTTTGCCGTTGCTGCCTCTGGGTGTGAGGAGTTCACCCCGTGGGCAGGAAACACGCAAAACACCGAAATCAAGGTAGAAATCCACTCCTTGATAGCAGTTTGTGGTTTGCTGTTGGCTGGGGCCAGCCAGCAGTGCGACGGACAAGAATAAGAGGCGATGAGAAGGAAACTGATGCTCTCTGGCCTCCTGGAAAAGCACGATCAGACGGGTCTGAATGAGAGGGGAGCTGTGAATGCCCCAGCAGAGGCTCCTGGTGACTCTTGTGCATATTGTTTATTCTCATTTTACGTCACACAACACCTTGAGCACCCAGCTGGGACCAGGCTGCCTGGGCTGGAGGAGGATGGCGAAGGCGGGATGGCAGGCAGGGTGAAGCAGGGTGCTGGCAGCATCCTGCAGGTCCAGTATGGGGGGGGACTGGTTGCACACCATACTGGAGGTGTGTCCCCATCACCGCACCCTGCTTTGGCCACCCAAAATACCCTCACAGCTGCCGTGCAGCATGGGGCGAGGGTGCTGCCCACAAACTTCAGCCAGCCCCATGAACATACCCCTAGTAGCAAATCTCAGTGATGCCTTTACTCCTCCGAGCCCAAGGGAGCCCTCCTGTGCCCTTGATGGCAGCCCAATCCGTCTCTCCCCTGGACAGCAAGAGCCCTCAGCAGCCTCAGGTGACCCAGAGGTGGTTACTCAGGTGGGAAATGGAAAGTTGCTCTCAAGTGCTGGGAGAAAAAGGGAAAAACCCCAAAGGGGCAAATGCCCCCCTGTCCTGGAAGTGATCTTTGCTGGTGTTTCTCTTGGTTTCATTTCCCTAACAATCAGCCACTTATTATTAAATCAGAGCTGCTGGGGAAATGGAGTTAAATTAAGGGAGATCAGAGGCAGGAACGGAAGCAATGTCTATATAAATATCTGCCTATATTATATAGAGTACTGTAGTTAATCAATCCTGAGAACAAAGAGCTTGGCTTGAACTAAGAAAAAGCCCTAGCCAAGTGAAGGAGTCCTGCTGCGGTAAGCAAGCAAACAGCGCTATCGACAAGGAAAATGTTTCTAAAGGCCTCTCTCCCACTGAAGGAGTTGAAAAGGGTTTTCAGCCCCTGGGGCAAGCACGGGTCCCCTGGCTCTTTGGGCAACCAGTCCTCTGAAGGTTAGCGAGCGCGGGAGCCAGATGAGGGGACAGCAGCTTCTCTTAACTGAGGCAAAAATCTTATTGATTATACGTTCAATAAAAGGTCAAAACTCCCTTTGAGGGTCACCACAGTTGCAGTAAAGCTCTTCCCAGCCCCAGCCCCTCTCCCTGTCTGCCGTGTGTTTCGTGCCAGTCTCTCCAGGTGGACACCTGGGGTAAAAGTGAGCTGCAAATGAGCTAATCATCATTAATGTGTCGGTAGAACCTGCCAGCCTGACATCCCTCCTAATGGCTGACAAATGTCAGGGTGACTTGTATGCTTTTTTTGTTAATTGAATTGGTTAATTAGGTCCCAGAGGCCTGGCTGCTAATTATGAGCTGCAGTGGAATATGTTTTTTTTTTTTTTTAAAAGTGTTCTCAAAGGAAAACACATGGATGCCTCCCACAAGTGAAAAATCCAATAGTCTGCTGATAAACAAGTTCATAAAGCACCATTGTCTTTCACACTAGAAATTGCAACCATGAAACCACTGTAAAGGAATGGAAAATCTAAACCCCCCATAAAATCCGATGCAAGGAAGTTAAAACAAAAGGGAGAGATGGGGGGGAAAAATAGCACCCCCCACTCACTCACTTACTCACTCACATGCACGCACACACACAAAACCTCCTTTGTGTTCTTTACAATCTGTACAGTTACCTTCGCTTAATTTCTGACCTGCCACATGCTACTGCCTTCTTGATGTGTTTTTAAAAGGAGGGTTAGAGAAATTCCAAATCTGCCTTTTTTGACGGGAGCATCTGCTCAGTCAGAAACACAGTCATTAATTTTCTGCCAATTAGCAAAAAAAAAAAAAAAAAAAAAAGAGGAGAGAGAGAGAGAGGAAAAAAAAGAAGAGGGAAAAAAACCCTCCAGATTTGCATCTTAATTTGTTACTTTGTAAAGATGTTGGTTTTTTTTAAAAGTTAAATACTCCCTCCGGTTTGCCAGTCATAGAAAGTGAAGAGATGATAGCAACTTCCCACCAAGAAAAGGCAATTAATCATTATATTTTGCACTTCTATAGCAGCTTTCATCCCCTGATCTCAAAGCGCTTTGTGAAATTATTGTATTAAGTCTCCTGCCAAGCCCCGGCGAGGGTGGCAGTGTACCAGCAAACTCCTTGGGGCCAGGGTGGTCTTAATCTGCATCTGCTGAAATGTGCCAAGGACACTAACAAACTTTATAACAAATAATTACTAGTCTACCTGTTTCAGGGAGGGGTACACAGAGGCGCAGGGAGCGCTTGGGGGCTTCCTGCAGCAATACGACCCGGGAGCTGGAGGGAATATCTTGAACCACCTTCCTCTAGTTTCAGCATTCCCGTTCCTTCTTTAATAACAGCCTCAACTGGCAGCTACATGCAGAAAGAACTCTGGCATTACAGTAATTAGATGTATTAGAGCTAGAGCTGTTCCAGAACCAGCTTTTCCACTATCAGAATACCCCACAGACTGCATCCGCTCTGTCCTGAAACAAAAAACTTGGGAATTCAAACAATTCCTTCCAGGCAAAAGTTGAAAAACAAACACCAAATCACTTGAAACACATTTTTCATAAACCATCATGTCTCAGCACTGTAAACTTCTCCACTCATTTCCACCTTCCTAAAAAGAAAATCTATTTTCCTTCAAAAATCAAAACTATTTATTCCAAAAGAAATAAGAGGGGGTTTGTTGGTGGAGTTTGGTGTTTTTTAAATCAGATGCTTCCCTCCAGAACTGCTTTGTGCAATTTTAAAACAACATGTCAAAATCCATACATTTCCAAAGAAAAGGAAAAAAGATCCAATTAATCTGGAGTGAACATCGCTCCTACAACAGCCTCTTCCTGAACCCGTACTGGCACGGGAGGCTCAGCTCCTTGCCTGTTTCCATGCGTATTTTGGATTGCTGGGAACTTTTCTTCCTTCATATGGCAGAGGGATCTCACTGACCCAGAAAGTTGAAAGCCAGGTGGTTGATCCCTGGCGTTATTTCTGCTGCGGACTTGTTGCAGCAGCATGTGTCAGCCTGCCTCAGTTTCCCCTTTCTCCCCTTGGCCGGGGATGCGTGATGCTGCCTGGCTGCTTCCCTGCCAGCCGGGCGCATGTCCTTGCTCCCTGCTCCTCTCCTCACCCCAGACTCTTACGGGCACTGCAGGGCTGTCAGCAGGGGAAATTTGTGGATGCTGGCAATGGACTTGCAGCCCTCAGGTGAAGATAAAACATGACGATTATCCTGCTTGCTTCCCCACCCCCCTTCCCGTTGGATAGCAAAGTTGCCTTACGAGTTAAAATAAATTGCCTCGCGCTCCCCACTGAAAGCATTTTGACTTTGTCTTGAATCGCGTATTCCAGTAGTCATTATACTTCAGCTGCTTCTTCTTCTTCTTCTTCTTAGCATATGACATATATAGCAGTTCAAAAGTTGCAGCGAGCTGCTGCCAGGTCACATTCAAAGGAAAGTATCTGGGAAGCTGGCAGCTAAAAGTATCTGATAAGTTGGCACTGTTACTGCTCAGCGGGAGGAGGGAGAAGTGAAGGAAGGAAGGGGAGGGGGAGCCAGGCATGGGGGAGCAGGGAAGGGGAGAGATTCAAAGGGCTTTTGTTTCTGGATCAGATTCTTCCAGACTCTGAAACTTTTGCAGAGATGTATGTGCCAGGGATTTTTTTTTCCCCTTCTCTTCCTCCTCTCCGTAGTTTAATGCATTAAAATAACCTATTAAAAGGCCTATATTTGCTTTCAAGCAGACTCTGAAAAGCGCTCAAGATGTCACTATTAAAACCGGCGCTGCGCTTTGCAGGCGAGGGGCTGTGGCTAGGAGAATAAAGCCGAATTGATTAGCTGCTCCGACTTTGCCAGCCTTACAAAGGCTGCGGTGTGCCACAAGTTGCTAGAGAACAGATCAGCAGCTTCTAACCAGCCTGCCTGTATACAAGGGTGCGTCACTTTGAAATCCAGCTTGGTTTTGCAAGGCCTGACGCTGGTCCAGCATTCCCACAATGTCCCCACATTTGCCCCTTCCTGATGTCCTGTTTCCCCCCTTTTGCGAGTCATTTGGGAAGAGTCAAAATTAAACCGTCATGAAATTCTCTCTGAACCCAGAGAACAAAATACCCCCCTGGGAGGCTACAGAGGGTGTTCGATCCAAGCAGGCCACGGGACCCCAATGCAAACACTGCGGCTGGTGCCCCAAGAGGCTTGTTCCTGGCTACATAATCGACAATGAATACTAGAACAAACAGACTGGAAAATGTCAGCAAGTGCTGCAAATGGCCAAAGACATAAAGCTGAGGCACAAAAGTAAAGAGAGGATCGGAGGCCTTACGTTCTGCATAGAAATGATCTACTCCCCACCTTTGAAATTAAGGAACGGAGTTAGTGTCATGCCGTGCATCAATCTGACAATCCACCCCTGAGTAGTCATTGTCATTATACCACGAGTCACATGTGTTACAACTCTATTAATGTGTATGAAGTTACTCCCAGTCTAACGCTGGTCTAAGAAAATCAGGCTTAATTAGATTCTCCTTGTAATTAAATGCAATTTATTCTCATGCTTTGTGTTATGCTTCTGGCTTGCCCATACTATTGTCTGCAGATTATTAGAAATGTATTTATGGAAGGTGTAACAACTGTGTAAGTGCCGTGTTTATAGCAAACATACAATTAGCTGTGCTTGTACCATTCCCAGCACAGCAGGGGCTTGGTCCCTGAATGCAGCTCGTGATGGGAGTACTCTGCAAATAAATAGTAGGCACAGGCAAGCCTGATCTCATTTGCCTTGGTAGGTTCAGGTTATATCATATAAAATCCGGCCGAGGCTCTGTGTTCCATGTTTATACCTATAATTCTTCTGAAGAAAAGCTCCCACTAGCCCTGACTAGTGACTGACTAACACCTTCAGCTCTGCTCCTTCAGAGATTTGCACGTGATTAACCTGGCGTGTTAAAAACTGGGCCACTGACTTTAACAGAGATTACATCTAGAGCAACAAGATGAGCACGTGTCAGTCCCTGAAGGACTGGGACCCTGTGTTATTCATACCCGTGTAACTTGGGTGGAAAATACCCTTTTATCCCTTCACGATTATGCCGACAGCTGCCCAAGGTGCAAGCAGAACAGCAGGTCCAAGGAGACACAAGGCTGCAGTAGTGGGCTCGCATCGCAAACTGCTCCCCAAGCGCTCCCCCGCCAAAAATTACCAGCTATTGGGGTTTTCGTACTTTGTTTTCAAGGGAGCATTTTCTGAATGGTTCTTCCATGCCTGCTGATGTCAATAGAATAGTGGAAAATAATCCAATACTTTCAGTAATTTCAATTTAAATCAATGGTAAACTCAGTGCAGAGACCAAGGGAGGCCTTTCTTATTGTTACTTAAAATATTTTGATAGAGAGAAACACGTCTGCAGGTGAGCTAGTTTAGGGAGGGTGAGAGTCCGGAGCAGATTGTGGGAACGGTTATTTTCCCCACCACCACGCATGTTCTCAAATAACCTGATTATTCTCATTAGTGCTCCATTCAGATGGCTGCAAGTAAATAAAAGAAAGCAGGGGCGGGAGCGGGTAGTAAATCCTCCATATATGAATACGATGAGGAGTTTAGGCAGCTCCCTCCCACTCTCCCTAAAAAAAGTTTTAATCTTGGCCGCTCCATGAATATTGACTGGCTGCATATTGACATGCCACCTGCTGAGGCTGCTTCAGCTATTGATAACCAATGCCATCACGTCTAAAGTTCAAAAACCGACAGGCGGCTTTCATGTTTGTAAACAGTATTGATCTGCATAAATAAGCTTGCCATTAGACTGCGGGATTAAACAAGGACGAAGACAGAACATTTGTGAGATTAAATCCGGAAACAGTTAATTAAAAGCTGAGCAATAAACCCAAGCTGTAAACAGCAGCCAATTAATTCAAGCGTCTGTAGATCTATGAGCAGCCCTTCCCCGCGCTCCCAGCCGTGCCCCGCGCTGCTCCCCTGTCCCCCAACCCGCCACCCGTCCCCAGCACCGGCATCCTGCTGAGCTCTAGCTGCTTTCCTACGCCGACCACCAAGCCCTGCACTGTGCGACTCCCTCACCATGCTCTGAAAAATAATTCTGAGATGTAGGGGCACTTTTTTGTGTGTGTGGAGGGGGAGCAGGAAGCCCTCTGGGCTCTCCTTGTGCACAGCACAGTTGTGTTACAGTAGAAGACCTCATGTAGATACCTTGTGAGCAGCAATGGTCTGGATCTGGGAGAGGACACGGGGATTCCTGTGGCTTAAATATCTCTTCTGACACTGGCCCCCAATTTGTGGCCTTGAGGTCATCACTTCGGTGCTTCACTTTAGTTTCCCCAGCTGCAAATGGAGAAGACAAGGCCCTGGGGTATTCAGCCTCTTCAATTCAGCCATGTTTCCAGCAATGAACAACCCATTGAATGAAATAGAAATTTCTGGTTTTTACATAAGTTTTCATTTATGAAACAAAAAGCCCTCAATGATCTCAAAAAACAATAACCTGCAAGGTTTGAAAATTTTCAAGGTTTTACTCTTCCCTCTCTGTTTGCATCCCCTTCTTCCCTCCCTTCACTTTTCCTCATGACATAATGAGAAAGAGGAAAGAAGGAGAGAACAAAAGCTGCTTAAAGGAAGAAAGAAAAGTTTACTTAACTAAAAACAAACAAGCAAATTCAGCAAAATAAATGAAAAGTTATTTTAAATTTTCCATTGAAAAGATTCCCATATTTTCTAACCAGTCCTGTTAGCTACATGTCCTCAATCCACGCCTTATAGAATTACAGTGAAGTTGGCTGCCTTACAGATGATTTAATGGTTATTTCATGCTGCATGTGGAGAACTTGTAGGCCCTAGAAGGCAGTGCAGTGCCACTACGTCTGTAACTGTGTGGGATTCATAGGGCTGTTGCCCTCACCGCAATCAAGAAGGGTGTGCAGTCCCCCACTTTCGGAAGTGGGGAATTGGGATACAGAAATATTATGGAAAACCAGCAAACTCAAACCCCTCAAAACCTTGTCCAACACCATGACCACTGAGCTGTCTCTAGCCAGGGGTTTCTCCAGGAAGCAGTGTGAACTGTCAGCAGATCTGCACTAGCCCCAGGGGTCTATTCTGCCTGGCTTTTTCTGTCCTGGTGCTCCCTCCGCCATCTCATGCTGATTTTATTGAGGAGAACCGGACAGCCCACGTGGTTTCATACACATTTTCTTACACTGGCTGGCTGTGCTCCTACGAGTGATCGCAGTGTGTTATAACTGACAACAGTGGATGACAGAAACACCTTAACTTCCCCAAAGGTAGATTTATGATGGTACCAAAGCCAAGATTTCAACCCAAATGAAGTGCCATGTATCACTCCAGGAATGTGGTGTGCTCTGTTAGGTAAAATACCTCTAGCTAAGATCATCCATCCATTTTTGGGGCTTAATGTTAAGTTACAACAAGCTACTCCCCTTCGGGTATTCCACTTACAGAATTTTCTCTCTCATGGGAAGTGTGAGAAAAAATATCTGATGAACAGCACTGGAAATTAAATGCCTGTCACTCGTCTTTTCACAATAGCATTCTGATATCATGTCTTGGATCCTCTGCTCTGGACAAGATCTGACAATGTCAAGAAAATAGCAGGCAAAATATTTTTGTGTGCTGACACTTTCTAGGGATAATAGTTGTCTGTCTAGTATATAAACAAGTAACATGCAAAAAGAAGATTACACAAAGAGGGTGAGAGTCCTTTCTTTGAAGCCCAGCATCAGGAACTGATATTGTCACATCAGTAGTTTTAAAGTGGTGAATTGCAGACTTTTGGGAGACCATGGACCACTCCCAAGAGGTTGATTTTTGTAATAAATTTAAGATTTTCCTTGCCTGCAAAAAATGCCTCCCTTTAGTAAGCAATGCTTGTACTACCAGCATCTCACTAGGTTCGATGAAATGATATGGACCAAATCCAAACCAAACCAACCCAAACCAAAAAAAACCTTTATTTTGGAAAGTTTAAAGTTGCTAACTGCAAAAACCCAGCTTGCAGCACAGTGCCAGGATGCTTCACTGGCATAGCTGAGGAGCTGTGAGCAGGAAGGAGAGAAACAGTGCCATGAAAAGCAAGAGTGATTCTGGTGAGGCAGCTGGAAATGCCTTCAATGTTTTGAACATGAGTTTTGCTACCACTGCTAATTTGTGTGACTCCCCCATGTGCAGGGGAGTGATGCTGGAGCTGGTGCTGTGCACAACTAAACCTCTGGATATCAACATGTACGTTCAGCGCATGTACCGGTAACTCTGGTGGACACTGTCATAAAGCACAGCAATCTGGGGCAATTATCAAAGCTAACAGAAAATAAACAGTAAAAACCACATGTGACTTTTCTTACCATTTCAGTTTGTTTATTTTTTTCCTTCCTTTTCAATAAAGTATCTGAAATCCTCATAATTCCCTCCCCACAGTGGCTGAGAGCCAGCGGTGGGAGCGGGCTGGCTGGTATAAAGGATGAGCCTTTCCCCATTCCTCGGAGACCAAAGCTCACCTTGAAGAGCATAGCTGGAAGTTGGAGGATCAGCCACTGGTGACTCCTTCCTTCAGTCAGACCCCTGAAGGGGGTCCCCAAGCCATGTGGGGGTGCAAGTTAGTTATTTAATGAACAAAACCCCACACGTTAGGAAATTAACTTTTACAAGTCTGTGTGTTGACAAATGTGGTACAAATTGCTGTTGTCAGCAGTGAGCGGATCCTCCTGACCGGCTCTGCTCAAGGCCTTCAGCTGGAGGGAGAAGACAGCTCAGGGCTGTGTTTGAGACCTAATAAGCCCAAGCCAGTCACTGGCTTTGCTTTGGGCACCCCTGGCTTGAGGAGCACTTGGGAAACACAGGTACAATGCTGAACCATGAGATGGTTTTACAATGACCTCTGAAAGGCCCAAAACCAGTGACGAGAGCTGGCATTGCACCGGGTGGTGGGAAGGACACTGTGCTGGGCAGGAGAGGGATATCTGGGGGCTAAGCAAGACATAGACCTTCCTCCCTCCTCATCCTGCCTCCAGGTGCTATGGGCCCACATTAAGCAAGAGCCTCATTTCTTTGACACTGCTCCACTTCACTTAGGGTTGAAGGCCATGTACAATTCAGGATCAAGAGTAAGGGGGCAGCACAGTCTCTGAAGACCCTTCTACTTGGTCTCCCTCCAAGGTTTAATTACTATTTATTACCTCATTATGTTATTACTGGTATTTAATGATATTATTTTGGCACTATAGTCGTATGTCAGACCTCTGTCATGAACTAGGACCCTACAGTATTAGATGCTGTACAACTCGAAGGGACAAAGAAAGACAGCACTTGTTCCCAAAGATCACAGCCTAAATATTGCACAGGGTTATGGCCTTTTTCCCTTCATTCAGAGCCCTGGTTTTACCCTCCTGGATTCGGCTTGTAAATTCATGTGCAAGGACTGGATTTTTCTTATAAGAACTTGAGTACCGCTGGTGATGACCAGGGATGATCTCTCTGGTATTCCCAGTCTGCTGACTGCAATGCCCAGTGGAGCACAGCCATGTTCACCCAGAGCAGGAAATCAGTAGGTGTTTCTCCCTGGCTTGGCTCAGGCTCAGGATAAGACGGTTCAGGGTAATTTCAGATGCCTGGTGCTGTGGGAGGCAACAGAAAGGTAAGGATGCTGCTGCTCCCCAAAGGCCGTGAGTAAATGAATTCCTCTCCAGCTGGAGACTCATAAACGGCCTTCAGTCCAAAGAACCAGATCTGTTTAAATTACAACAATGTATGTGTCACGATATCTAAGAACCTGTTCAGATCATATGGAAATAACTATTCTTGGAACACCCAGGCCTTCTGACATCACTTCCTGCAGAAATAGATCCAATTGCTTCCACTGAGAGACCCAAAACCAGGGGGGTGAGAGGGGGGGAAGACGAAAAGAAAAGCCCTGTCAGTGGAAAGTCAGAAAACTCTGCAGGTGGAGACCTTCTCTCTCTTTTTTTTTTTCTTCTTGGAATTGTTTCAATTCTTCAGCTAGAGGAAGGAAGGATGGTCTGGTGGATAAAGGTAGAGGCACTGTTGACAGTTCAGAGAGTTGGCCTCCATTCCAGCTCTGCTGCAGACATCCTGTGCAACCCTGAGCAAGTCATCACCTCCCAGTGCCCTTCCTTCTCCTCTCCAAAATGGGGGTAAAACCATGTTTACTTGCCTTTCTGGGAAGGACACATGGTTTAGGGGCTTCTCTCTCCCAAATTTTGGAAAGGTCTTGCAGAGAGGGGAGGGAAAAAGCACCGGGATCCAAACTGCCAGCTGGCAAACGTCGGAGCTGCTGTGTGCCCTGCGAGGGGAGCAGAGACGTCTCGCCCCACTGAGGAGCTGAGCTCTTTCCTTCAGCCCAGCATCCCGAGGTTCAGCCGGCACTGCGGGTGCTTGCAAGCAGGGGCAATGCGGTGTGGCTTTGGGTTTGGTAGCTGTGCTCAAGATAAAAGATGGATTAAGACAAAATACATACAGCAAAAACTATATGCCCGAGCAGCATCGGGACACAAAACTTTCTGAACAAGACAGGATTCTGTGTACCTCTCCACAAAGTAAATACTACCACATGTGCACTAAAAGGCTCCTATTATTTACAGAGTGCTGACATGAAACCCCCTGAAAGAGTTAGTATTTTGTTAGGTAAACGTTTTTCCCTCTGAGCGTTTTCCTCTTCTCCCTCTCCCCTCCCCCCGTCCAATAACTTACAGATGTTAGAACAATAAATTGAATGAATAGTTTCCCACACTGGAATGCCTGCATGCCGAAGAATGCAGAAATGATTTCTGGCCAGTTTCTGACACTGATCTACAGCTACACTGCATATATTCTGTTGCTCTTGTATCAAGTCTTGAGCTGCTCCCTGCCAAGAATTAAGTGCTTGTTCCATAAACCTGGTGTAGATTATCACTTAGCTGTATAGATGTATCTAATAGAATTAAATAGTTTGGCTCCTGACCAGTAACAGATGTGCTACATATAATGCAATAATAATGAGACTGAAAGCACCATGTTATGCCAAGGGAACATTGCGAGATAGCTCACATTTCTTCTGTTGCCCAGTCAAAGCTCTGTGAAAAGTAAATCGAAAGTCCCATGTTTATATGAACAAAACAAGATTTGGCTTTCCTTCTTTTTTCATTTTAATCTTACAATGGGTTTGTTATCCAGCCCATGCACAAAGGCAAGCACAGGGTCAGCTTTCGTTTCTACGGAGCAATGGATTTGCTTTACTGTAGTTTTATTTTTCACTAAAGTTCTCCTGTAACTTAAATGTTTATAATGAAATAATGTTGAACCAAGTCATAACTATCTGCTTGGGACATCTGAGCCCATGTAACTTGATGCATTGGGGACAGAATGGGTTTGGGAGGAGGAGGAAGAGCTCAGTTGTACACATAAGCTGATCTTTTATTTTCTAAACTAAAACTAAAAAAAAAAAAAAAAAGTTGGGACATAGTCCTGTGATGAACAATGTATGTCCTATGAGGCACCCGAGTCCTCCTGATTTCTGTCGCAAGGGAGGTTCTCAGTCTTCCAGCAACGAGGTTCTTCATATCTTCTGCAGGGAAGGGAGGAAACCCCTCGGAGACCAGGCGCCCACGCTGAAAGCCCTGCCAGCAGACAGCAGCAGAGCCAGGGCCGCAGCCACCTTCCCGCACCGCCACTGCCTCACTTCGGGCCGCGGCGGAGGCTGAAGGACGAGCAGCGGCACTGGTGGCACGGACATGACCTGCCCACCAGCTGCACTGAACCCGCATTGTCCACCACGGCTTTTGATCAGCACCACAGCTGCCTGGCGGCAGGGCAGGGGGGGAAGAAACCATCTGAAATCAGGACAGTTGGCGGGTGCAGGACGTCTCTGGAAAGTGCAGAGAAGTCTGAACAAGCTATTACTGGATGCCGGCAATCTGGCTGTGTTGTTTCTGTTCTTCAAGTGTGGGCATGGTTAATGAGAAAGTTGTGAAGGGAAGCGAATTCCCCGAGTGCCTGACTGTCTCAGCCTTTCTTGACCCATGTCGGTCTGGGTACAGACGGAGTACAGCACAGAGACTGCACTGCACGGGCAGTCCAGGTTACAGATGAACATCAGGGCTCCAAGACGTTATTGTTAGATCTATCAGCTGTCTTTGATGCCCTGAGGTATTGTTGAGTTGCTTTTGATCGTCAGCAAGAATAGATGGGACTGTGCTCTGCTCACTTTTCCCTTAGCTTTCAGAGACATCTCAGAAGGTAATTTTGGGTAACTGCCCTAATTTATTGACCTTCAGGGAATGCTGCCTGATGTTTCATCAGCTATGTACACAAAATCAGTGGGGGTGATTAATGAATTGATACTCTTTCTGTAATTCACCTGGACAGACAGAGCTATTATTAGCATCGGACAAGTACTTATGAATACATTCTGCAACCGCCCATTCAAATACAACATGGAAAGGCCAGGCTGTTGTAGGGATATTCAGACAAAACCAGCCTCTTCCAGCTCTAGTGGAAAGACCACGTAGGAGAGTGTTAAGAGGGCTGGTGCTGTAACAGAGAAGAGTTAGTCCTCTGGGAGTTGAGTTGGTGCTCGCTGATTGCTAGAGCTTGGATTCAAGACCTGGAGATGATCCACTCCAATGGACAGATGTAACTCCTCTTTCTCTCTGCTTTCCCCTTTTGAAGGGAAATGCTCTGGGTGACAGAAACTTGAATGTGACCATTCTTTTAAGAAATGGTTATGGAAAAATCATGCAAAACTGGATCCCCAGAGTTATGACTGACAACAACACCGGGGCCAGGGCCATGTGACCCCACCACATGCCTGATTAAAGTGAAAACACCCTGCTTGAATTTCCAGGATCAAATGGCTGTAACACATTGTACAGACCAAGAACTCATATTCTGTGATGAGAAATTTTGGACCAAGCAACAAACTTGAACTATGCCTACGGACCATTCTAAGGCACAAGAAGCAGCAGCAGATAAATTTGGCAAATGAATTATTCACCTGGCTCTATTAAAAGCAAAAGAAAGGGATAGAAAATAACCATCTGGGAAGTAAGAAAAAGCTCAAGACAATTATCCTCCTTACTGTACATCATCCTTGCAGTAATATTCAGGGAGAATGTGACAATTGATTAAAACTAATTGGAGGTTAAATTAAATTATAATTAGCATTAATCAATAGCAGTGTTGGCATGCCAGTGTGTCCCTCCTTTAGGCAATTCACCTCCAATCCCCAACACACCAATAAGACTGGTGATCTGTGAGCCCAGCATGTGCTCCTGCCATCAGTAAAGCAGCAAGTCCCAGCAGCATTGACCTGGAGGGTTGGAGGAAAGAGAGCATTTCAATGAAAGACAGACTTGCCATCACGAGAGATGGCTGCTACACTACTCCCGCAGCTAATTGCAGCCAACATCAAAGACTAGGGTGCCCTCAAATGATGGAGGCTGGTAACGACAACTCAATGCCCGCCTGCTTTCAAACAGCAGATCACAGAGAGCCTTGCCTTAGCATATTATTCTGCTTTTGTTAAGAGCACTCGTTTCTCTTTCTATCTATCTCTCTCTCTTTTTTTTTTTTTTTTTTTTACATTATTGTGTGGCCAGTGCACAAGGAATAGTCATGATTGTACAGTCCCTGCTAAGGCAGTATTGCCTCTTTGCAAAGGGAGGTTTGAGGAGGAAGAGTTTGCTCCAAGGGTGTCATGTGCAGACACACAAGTCAGCAAGCTTTTTGCTCTGATCTTAATGTTGAGTCCTAATTTGTGGTTGTGTTTAAGGAGACATGAACTGCCACTTTGTCATTCACTTAGAGCCCCGGTTCTTCTTGAATAAATAAACTGCAAGCACTTTTTTTTGAGCACTTGAACAGTGTGTGCTTGCGCGTGCATGTGTGTGTATTGCCCTAAGGACATCCACCAGCTCTCCAGCACTCAACTGCCAACAAATGTTAGAGACTGCCAGCCAGGCAGGAGGATTTAGAACCAGCCACGTGTGCTCATTGAACCATCACCTGCCTCATAACCAAGACCTGACAGTTCCTCTTCAGTATTGGAAACCATTTCATCTCAGGAGGGTTAGAGCAAGGATTTGTCTAAACAATATCAACATTTGGATACCAAATCTGACAGTTCTTGGGAGACTTTTTAGCGTCTCATGTTTCCCCGGGTATCTCCAGTTGGCCCCTGGAAGCACAAGGCTGTGCCGAGCGGACATTCACAGGAAAAGGAAAGAGGAAAGTTAACGCTGCTCACATCTTGGGCAGTGCTTTGGGGTCAGTGTGGAGAAAGGAAGAACAACCACTTCCTCTTGCTCTCCATGATCAGTCCCTGCCAGGAGCAGGTCTGGAGGGCAATAGACTGTGCAGAGTCACTCTCCACTATCGGTTACCTTTATTTTCTCACATAAGCAATGAGCAAAAAACATTCAGCTCAACTCAGCTAGCTTCTTGTCCCCATCCCCAAAGCTAGGAAACCAGGAACATGAAAGAAAATCTTACCTGCCTTTAGAAGTTTCATCAGCACAGCTCACAGAAAAGCAGTTTTGTACCTAGTGTAAGGAATGCCAATATCAGCATTTTTAGGGAATTCTGTTGGCTTCATACTGCAAAATTTTGCTTTGGAATCTTTTGCCAATCTAAATGAGGTAGGAAGGCAAAAAATCCTTCCTTTAGCTGACACCAGTGTGCTGTCAGAAATCCTGATGCCAGTCAGGACTGGGACAAGATGCCCTGCTCATTCCTACACTTTTAGTCCTTGCATGTCTGCCAACTGTCTAGATTTCCACAGGCTACCACATGGTCCATTGCTTCAAGTCACCTGAAAGCACTGCAAACATGACCGTGCCATGGTTTTGGAAAGCATCGCTAGTCCACCTGCCCCAGGCTGTGAGTGAGCGACTTATCCCTGTTGAGAATGGACGTGCTATGCCATGCCATCAAAACTCTGTTGCCTTTAAAACACCATTTACCCTAGATGGATTTGCCAGTGCAATGCTCCTAATTTTACCTTTTCAGTGCACTCAAATATTAACACATTTGTGGCTGTAACCCTTGTCCTCTCCTTGTGTCCTGCACACTGTTGTCCAGCCCCTCCTGAAACAGAGGCCATAACCTGTCATTTTCTGATGAATTTTGGAGGAAACCAGGTGTTGAATACATCTCTAGGAAGCACACCTTGGCAAACTCTTCCTGAAGTCTGAATATCTGGAGGAACCCATTCTGATCCAAAACCTGGGGGTCTGCTTCATCACACTGCAGTCCTTGAGTCAGTAAGTCACCTGCTGCGAAGAGACTTACCAGCTCCAGCAAAGTCCTATGTTACTTACTCGGCTTCCAGTGCAGAGCTGTCCTGCCTCTGAGCTGCTCAGAGCACACACACCCCAAGTGCAAGTCTCTCTGCAAAAGGCTGTGGTAGACCTAAGAGACACCACTCTTGTCTTCACTGCCCATTAGCGTGAAAAGGAAGGGGCTGTGTGAGTAACCAGATATTTAGATTGCACCCAAGATAATGGGAAGAGGATAAAGAGAAACATCTCTCCAGCCTAGAGGAAAACATGTCTTTCCTTGCACTGACCACACACATTAAGCATCTTTGATCAGGGGAAAAGCAGGTGGTAAAAGACAGCATAGAAAAAGCTTGGTCATGCCTAACACGTCCCTCTACAGATCAATATATTCTTGTGAAGATATTATCTTCCTGCTGTAATGCTGACAGGTTAATGACAGCATGAATTATCCGCTATCTAAATGCCCACATCAGTACCTGAGTTAGATTAACCCTGGACGGACTTAACTACTCATGCATGTGACTCCATAACCTGTCATCACAACCCCCTCAGTGGTGACTTTTCCTGCCTTTTTTTTATTAAATCATGGTGCTGAGGGCCCTTGCCTTCCCCTGCCTGCATGATGCCGGGTGCGGAGGGTTGTGCTGGCTGCCAGGGAGCCCCTCTGTCTCCTCCAAGCTGCAGCCTGGACAGGTCCACCCGTGAGGTGGCTGTGTTTCCAACCGGGACACGATGTGCCAGCGCAGGCACACCAATGGCTGGGAAGGACCCTCTTTGCCATGGGGAGCAATGGACAGGTGGAGATACCTGCCCTTTCGGTGCAGCTCAGACGTGGAGTAAAAACCAAAGGTCTGTTCCTATAATTCCCCAGCACATGACACTTGTAAATGTGGAGTGAATCTTTTATTTTTAAAATTAAGACTCAAATTTGTGTCTGTGTATTTTACTGAGTTTGGGTTTCAAGTGCAATCCAGTCCTTTGGGAAAAAAAAAAAAAAAAATCAGACAGCATGGTGAAATGGCAAAGCAGGTTGGAAGAGGGATGAGACATGGCTGAGCAGCATTCCTGGGATCCTGCCCTGGCTTTGGCCCAAAATTTGCAAAGGGGATTACTACAGCACGTAGCTGGGGTCAGGGTCCAGTAGCATTTGCAATGAGTGGTCTGCGCTGTAGCTGTCCTGGGACTCGGTGGATTTAGGCTCTAGTGCTGCTTCTGGTCTCAACTTCTTGGATAACCTGGAAGAAAAAGGCAGAAGGTGCAAAATTTTAAAAAGGGAATTTGAATCTAATGGCTTAAATTTCAGTAGAATAGCCCTGCTACACTCCCACAGGCTGCCAGAGAAATGCCACTATTAACTTCCAAATTGCCTCATTTCCCCCATTTATAAAGCAGAGATGAACCTACCAAGTTGCCTGGCTGCCAGATCTCTGGACCCAAGTGCCCCCACTGCACTCCTACAACAAAAAAAGACAGAGAGGGCAAATTCAGATGGGCAGGGTCCAAACATCTGCTTCTCTCGCCTGCTGCATTTGGGCTAGAAAGCACTCGCATTGTGCCCTGGGAATATTAGTAGTTTAACACGTAACTGAATTAGCAGCAAGAGAAAACAAATCACATGTGACTGAGTCTTCTGACAGAAGCAGCTTTGATGTCCTTCTGGTCGGGCTTGCCTGCTTCTCAGCCCAGCCACCCCCCACCTGCACCCCACCCCACCCCGTCAATAAACTGTTTGTTTAGCTTCGCACAGATTATTCATTTCTTGGCATGGAGCTCTCGGCTCCAAAGAATTAACATTTGGATTGTATTTACTGGCTAGCAAAGTGCCAGCGATACAGCTGGGATTCGTTGCACAAACTATTTTGATGGGGGAAATCAATGACAAACTGAGAAGAGAAGGATCAAACAGTGAACTCTTTTGCAATCGTTGTTTGAAAACATCATGTTGGTGATATTCAGAATTTTTAAAGAGGGGAGGGTGGCAAATGGGGTGGGGTAGCCTTCTCCTCTTGCTGACTCCCACACACAACAACCTGACCCTGTCCTGGTCCTAGAATAGATTAGTCACAGGGTATTTCATTTTAAACCCAAGCTGGTGGTTTTTTTCCTACAGAAGAGGAGACTCTCTAGATGTTTATTTCTATTTTGCTGGAATTTCTTTTTGGTCGGAGAGGGATTTGAAAACTAAATACATTTCCTGTTGGAGGCCGAGGGCTGTGAGCTGCAAGGAGAAGCATACCCTTT
>KL282316.1:6142-33571 GCA_000699545.1 Podiceps cristatus
ATCATTTGGATTTAGGGTCTTGATAGCATTTTTATGTAAATTAGTAATTGCCCCTACAATGATGAAATATGATGTCTAGGAACAGAGTAATATCAGATTAATTTGTAGTTTATATATCCTTCTTGGATGTAGCAGACAAATGATAAATACAGCACTAAATGCCTTTAGTTGAAGGTCTTAGTTGTGTTTACTGATATGAAATAAAAAGAGGGATCAGCTGATGATCATAAATGTCCCAATAGATCAGAAATACACCCAAAAGACATTTAAGTAAATATGTTGTTGAGGCTTGTCTTTGAGGTATGTGCATATACTTAGGGTGATAGCAGAGGTTTTCTTGGAAAAGGAAAATAGAGCCAAAATGTTACTGAGGTGTTATTGATGTGAAGAAAAGAGGCAGTCCTTTGCCGTTGTAGTGCTTTTGATAGCTAAATGATTTGTTATTTATGTACTGTTGCCGGTATGCATAGTATGCCATTTGGAAGACAGAACGCTGGGAGATGCTTACAGACTTGAGAGCCTCCTGTTGGCCCTTTTTTTTTTTTCTTTTTTTCTTTTTTTTTTTTTAAATATATATATTTTCTCTCTGCAGTAAATTTACCTCTGGAAATAATTTCACCCATGCTCCCTTGTGCAAGTTGTAGCTGCTTAAAATGCTGAAATATATGAGGCACCAGATAAGAAAAGAAACCGCTGTTAAAGCCAGATCTCAGAGAGGATCTACCTGCACTGCCTCCATCTTGCGCCCCTGGCTGACTCGGAGGCAGAGATGCGGTTTTCCAGCGGCATGGTTAGCTGAGGTGTCTGGACAGCACGGCAGGCACCAGCTGCTGCCTGCGCCAAACCTCCTGGGTGCCTGAACATCTGACTGGTTGCTGTTCAGTTTTCCAACCCAAATTTTGACAAGAGGCCTGTGAAGCACTCAACCTGCTGGATTTAATGTAAAATCGATTAAAGACCTCAGTTTGGTTCCGAATGTGAAAATTAACGTATTTAAACTCTGTTGATTGCCTTTAATTTCTACAGTGATGTATCCCTTTAAGCCAGCAGTGTATCTCTTTTCCTTGAGGACTCTGTGTTTCAGTAGCCTGTAATATTAACAATTAATGCTCAGATTTCTAGGATGGGTTTACTCTAATTTTAATAAAAGGCCTCGAAGGAAGGGTCAGTGAACTGTAAGAAATCAATCTTTCATAAGCAGTCTTTGGTTCTCATTGAAATATTTATGAATGATAAAGCTATCTTGACAAGGCAAAGTTCAGCACAGAGGCCACTTGTGACAACATGACAAGGTTTCATAACAGACAATGTGTATAATTAAAGCAAGAACGCAGAATGAAAGCAGAAGGAGATGTGTCCGTTTCATTACATAAGTCTTCAAGGAGTAGTAATCTGATGTGACTGCTTAGTGCAAGAGGCTGTTCTTGAGTTAAGTCTAATAAAGGCTTCCCAGAGAACATATCTATAACCAAGTGAATAAAAACTATTCATTTAATCTTTTCTCTAGTATTTCTTAGCTTGATGGATGAGCAGAAAAGTTCTGAAGTAATAAATGCATCTAACTTAATTTAAGCTTTGCATGAAAGGAGGGATATATAGTTATTCTTTTATATGTATATATGACATGAGGGAAAATAACTGTCCTGACTTGTTAAACTTATGCGATGTAGGAAAATGTTCATTCTTTTAGAAGAAAGTCGCTCAAGTCACTCACATGTTCTGTAGCTGAACCGGGATTAGAATGTATTTTGAGTCCCAGTTCCTGTGAACTTTCTTCACGTGGCTCTTGCAGATCTGTCCAGCTGTGTAAATGAGCATAATGGGGTAGGCCAACAATTCTTCCCATTCCAGCCCACAATCACTTAGGCTGCAAAGCAGGACATTAAATGTATTTTGTCTGTAAAAAAGAAAGAAAAATACAGTTAATAGCTTTAAAATCTCCTCTCAATTTAAAAATGTTTTTCATCTGCTGAGTTCTACAGACTAAATAGAAACTGTATAAGGTTTTCAGCTTAAACATTAGAAAATGTTTGTAAGGCAAGTTAAATAGGTAAAAGTCACCTACACTTAACCACTTACTGGGAAAAACAATATGATTCTGTAGTATGATTACTGTACTTTGAGCTTCCTGAAAGACTTTTCTTGTTTGACATTTCACACAGGGTTCTCTTCCTTTTCCTGTGAAATTCTGTTCAACTTAATCTGAGACACTGGACTGTCAGAGTAGCCATCTCTCAGTTCTGGAATTTTCCCTGCTTGCACTTGCAGCAGGATTTATGAGGTCTGGCTGACATCAGGATGCCATTCTGGGAGGTCATGGAAAGATGGAATGTTTGAGAAAGACCTACCATGTATGTATATATCTAGAGTTGCCTCAGTTATGATCTTAAGGGTCGTTACCAGCAGATAGATGGCCAGTGTTTGCATTGCCTACTGCAGTGATTTCGGTGCATTAACTTTCATTTGTGATGGGATTTTACATCTGATTTAACATTTAATTTATGGGTAAAATTCTTGGGAAAGTGCTTGTCGTTTTAAAAAGGCGAAATCTCATGCCTTTGTCGACTCATTGAGTAGATGGTATGTCTTTGCAGTAGGAGGTAGTTTTTTCCTTTTTTTTTTTTTTTTTTTTTTAAGGCATATACTGTTTTCTCCCGTTCAGCACTGCACCCAGCCAAATTGATTGTGCCTCTTTTACAAGTATTGTGGGAAGTATGGCTTTGATCCAGGTATAAACTATAGTATTATTGATTAGAGCAATTGTCTTGGCAACTGAAAAACTTAAGTGAGGTTGCTTATCAGGTAGTGTGCTTACACTAACATTTCCAAGATTCATCTGTTCATCATGAGTTAATACGATACACATTATTTTTACTTTTTTATTTTACCACTGGGTTTATATAAAACTAGCATTTCCACAGCAGCTTTTACATTACAAAAGTGATGGGTGATTACAGTTTGAATTTCTTAAGGGTTTCCCCCTACCTTTTCTCCTTCCTTCACTCCCTCTTAATAATATGCTCTCTGGGCCTGAAGATACCACCTAGTCTTGCTTTCAGGAAGGACCGCTGCAAGCCATTAAGCTGCAATGGCTTCAGAAGTTACCGCTTGCAAGCTGACTGACAATGACAAAGCACAGTCATGTGTTCCATGAATTAGAAGTGTGAGGTGAAAACGCATTAGTAGAAAGCACCACAAGAGTGGGACTGAACCATTCATTTTGAGTGGAGTCACTTGGTGCTTTGAGGGTCACTACTCACTCCTGTCGAGAAGTTGGTTGGTTGGTATAATAAATACTTTCTGGAGCTAGAAGACAGAAACTGTTTTTGTACTCCCCGCCACTGTAAATTTCAGTTCACGTTAGTAAGATTTTAAAATCCGTACTGATAGATGGACTCTCCTGGTTTTCCTCTGTGTCTCAAACGCCAGCCAGCCAGCGTTTGCAGCTGCTTTGCATTGGTACAAAACCTGAAAAGGTGTTGGGTCTGCAGAATGGAACCACATATTTAAGCTGTGGCTTACTGGTTGCTAAGTGAGAGGTGAAGACATACCAGTAAGTGTTTGGCAGCAGGGAGAAGTGCATACCTTCAATTGCAAGGTCTTACTGTTTGTTACTTGCTTGAATGACATTATCCACAAAGGCTGTTGAAATCAAGGAGGGATAAAGGAGGGAAGGAGAAAGCTAGCTAAATTGCATTATAAAACACAATCTACATCACAACAGGAATACATTAATTTAGAGTAAAATTATCAACCTTCTGCTAACAGAATAATGAATATTTGTAAAGGTTTATCATATTAAAATAAGAATAAAGAAAGGAGAAGCCCTAATTGTGTGTGATAATTCACCACCTCACCATTATTGTAAGAAAAACTAAATGTGAACAAAGCAATAATCTGCCGTGTATTCTTGGGAACTAACACAAGTGCTGGTTGTCTGTTGCCATTATTTCAACAGATTGCATCTTAATTACAATGAGAAACATGCAGAATAAAAGAGTCATTTCAGATTAGACAAAACTATTGCTTCCTTAAGCTGCTTAACATTGGTTCTTTCTGGGGCTTATTCTGTTCTTTTCTGTCCTTCTCACCTTCGCGTGAGGGTGCTGGGGATGTCAGCGCTCAGCAGTACCTTACATCGGACATAGCTTCTCAGGGTTATAATGTAGCAAGAATGTTTCTCCAAATCTAAGGGTTATTTGAGTATAACTCACATTATTACTTGCTTCATCCTTTTTTTTTTTTTTAATGGTAGTATGCAGCTGTAGTGTAGTTTATCTATATTTATCTCATTGTTTTTAAAAAGACAGTTGTTTTCATTTTCTGATAAATGAAAAACTGACTCTAGTCAGAGTGTGTCTCCAAATGTCTGTCTCGTATTCTGTCCTTACTTGTAATGTTTAGTGTAATGACCTGAAGAACAACCAAACACTACCATCCTGGCAAAGAAATGATAACATTTTCTTTGTCTTTTGATGATAGCAAAATGGTAATTTAGGGTAAATTAGGGATTTCAATCCCTGGTCTAGCCAGTTTCAGATTGTGTCACCTGGTAATGCTGTACCCATGTCAAAATAAGCTGCTGTAAGTTCCCTGACCGTTTCCAGAGTGGCGTGCCTGTCTCATGCTCTTGCCGTTGCCGTGCCCCGAGGCATAATGGAAAGGGCCAGGGTCCAAAGCTGCCTGCTTTGGTGACTACTGCAGCAGGACGGTATCTCTCAACACTACACAAGACCGAACCGGTGCAGAACATCCCTGACACGTCGTCGTACAACTCAGAATGAATTGGTTGGGTTGTTCTGCCTTTCATTCAGCCCACCTGAAGGAACTGTGTCCCTTACCCAGATAGATGCTGCATAATCCTCATACTACTGGGCTACACGCCAGTACAGTTTTAAAGTATATTGCTCCTGGCTTGTGTGTCCCTCTTAGTTGTAACATGATTGATTTCAGTCATGGGGCCAGAAATGCCCTTCCAAATTGTCACTGCTTAAGGGTACCTCTCCGGGAAAATACAGACACAAATCATCCCCCAAAATAAAAAGGTCAACGAGTATTGAATTAGTTCATTTACAGAACTCTGTGGAATTAGCAATGTACTCTTAAATTGCTTCTTGATTGAGGACTTTTGCCTCATTAATCCTAAACAAGCTATGAACACTGTTAAAGTCTAAGAGAATAATGAGTGAGACTTCAGAGGCCGTGCACAGGTACTGTACTACAGAATGCAGCAGGCTACTTCGTAATACTGAAGTACGCAAACAGCAGTGTCTGCAAAGCAGCAAGCCCTTTGCTGTCTGTAATGAGAGTGAGTCCCCTGCTTTTGCCGGATAAGGACTCAGAGGCTCAATTTGATAAGTTACCCCCAAACAAGTTTTGCTAGTATAACCCAGACAGTCTAAGAGACCGTTGTAGTAGAAATAGGGCGAGTTAGTGCAGACGTGGCCGTGCACAGATTTGGGACCAGTCTGGCCAATGCAAGACAAGGTAGACAATGCTATACAATGCTAAAGACAATGCCCCCAGATTTCTTCCAAAAGAAAATGAACGGGTTGCAATATACTTTCTCCCAGCGACTCCCTCTTCCTGTCACTGATGCGGTAGTTTCTCTTCTAGTTTTGTCCTGGCTTCTTACATGTGCTCCAGTGGACAGATCTTTAGCCATATCCTGGTCTTCTGACGTTCACTATGAGTTATTTTAGTCTTCTCTTTGTTTCTGTTTTTCTTTCCTCTCTATCTCTCTCTTAAAAAAGAAAAAAGAAAACCTGTTTCAATTTTGCTCTTACTTAGCAGCAGTCTGTCCTTGCTGATCTCTGTGTACGGTATCATTTGGGCTTTCTCACTGGACAAAGGACTCCAGGTAAACCTACAGATTTTGTAAGTGTTGTATGGTTTAGAATTGCTGCCAGCTGAATATTGCAGTATGATTTGATTTCTTCATGTTGTTTATTAATATATTCCTCCTCTCCCTTTCCATCCACTCCCATTACCTTACTCAGCTCTTTCAAAGAAGAGAGGTCTGTCTTGGGTGTCTAGCTGTCACCAGTTCAGCCACACAGTGCACCTAGCTTTGCCCATAGAAACAGCAAATTAACTGTGTCATGTTATTACTCTAATCTTTGTCTTTCCTCACCCGTCTTTGTGGATGCTGTTTGTGCCTCTGACCTAGAGCTGCATGTGTAAATTAGACTGTAAATTCCTCAGCTCTGGGAGCAGGGCTTTTTTTTTTTTTTTTTTAAAACTGCTCTGTAAAATATCTCAGAAAACTTCTGGTGCTGTTATGAATAATAATGAGGATAATGAGGCGATTTCCCTTGTTAGTGATAAAGAAAAAAAATCTTGAAAGTATTGGAAAGGATGGAGGGAGTTACTGGCTTCTTGCAACTTGCCCGCAGTCAGCAGGAGCATTCACTTGGCTCGTCGAGTAGTTAGGGAAGGGCACTGTTTCCCCCATTTCTGTGGCATCAACGCAGCTGAGTGGATTACTTCTCTGTGTGTCTTCGTAGGTAACACCCCATCCCTTTTTTTTATTAATGTCAAAAGACATTTTCAGCCCTGCAGGGGACAGACAGCATTACCGTCTGGTCTCATGTTGAGTTATTAATTTAACCAAAAATTTCAATTTCAGATAGCCCAAGGTTAGTCTTCTGCACTGGCAGCCCCTCATCATTCCAGTAGTGTCCCTAGTAATAACCTTTGCCTGCCTCATTACCTTTTCGCATGCATAATAGTGCCATGTACTGTGGGATTAAAATAAGCATGGATAAAACTGGTGCATGGCTGTCTAGGATATTATATAATGGCTTCTTCACCTGTTCGGAAAAATTACAGTCTGTTCAGCACATAACTTATTCTTCAAGGAGTATCAGGGGGAATATGTACTTTTTAAAGACCAACATCCATTTTTTTTTGCACACATCTGTAGTCTCTGTAAACTGTATTGCAGAGTTTTAATGAGGCTGCTATTTGCAAAGATCTTTCTCCAAGTGTATTAGATGGCAGAGTGTATTAAAAAGAAAAAGTAATTAGTGAAGGACAATATGCAAGGAAAAAAAATCACAGCACCTTTTCCTAAGTCAAGTTTTAATTGAATTTGTATGCAGCAGAACTGTTAAGTTCTTTTTCCCCATAAAAGTACAGAGTACACTCTATTACAGCCCCGTAAATTAGTTTGATCGTAACACATCCTTTAAAGAACAACTGATGCTTCTTCGAAAAGTTTGTAAATCAGGCCTAAGCTTAAAGTACTTTTCCTTCCCTTGAATTTTAATATTATTAGTGTTTTCATAAAACCAGGATCTCTGTTGCTTGTTTCCTACTCAGTCCCAGTTCCCTGAATCTGGCACTTTCCTAGATGGCTGTGATAAGCAGAGGATTGTGGTAATAAGTAGTAAATAATTGCTAGATGCGGGCAAGCTTCTAAGAAGCAAAACCAAATGTTTCCAGGTAATGAGAGGGAAAATATATCTGTATATCTACGAAATGGGGATAAAGAAATTGAAGGTCCTACTTTCAAAAGTGTTCATCACACACAAATGGTATGACATTTCTCAAAAGACCTCAGCTTCTAATTAGAACCTTTAAAAAGTCAGATTTTTTCAAAAAACGTCTGTGTCTCAGCAACTGCTGTTATTCACAAAAGTGATAATAATGGCTCGTATATTTTTCAGTTATATTTGTCTCTTGGGGGAAGACTTGGATGCTGTGATTTTGGAAGGGATGTCGTATTACCTCATGGGGTGTTAGGGAAAGCTGTATTTTCATACAGGGGGGAAAGTAAGTGTGGTTTTAAGGTATGTGTGTATCCTTCTAGTTGTGCGTTGCTTCAGGAGCTGCACATAGCTTTGGTAATGCTATAGGATAAAATAAAGGGATAACAGCAGTATAGTTGTGGCTGCTTTAATGAGGAAAAATGTTTGTGGGGGAAGCGAATGCTGGGGAAAAAGTGTGAAATGGGGTTTTTTTTGTTTTGCTTTAACTTTGTTTTAAGGGAGTGTGACTGCTCTGGATGCATCAACAGTAGATGGAAAAGACTGAGCATTTGCAGTTCTTGAAAGAAGTTTGCTTTGGGGGAAAAGGTAAAATCAGAGCAGAGCTGGTCAAGAAGGATAATGCCTGACTGGTCAAGGAAATAGAGGAGGAACAGGAGGAAGGAAGTAATGGTGTGGTTGTGAGAATGAAAATGCCATGTCTCCTAGTGAGCTGCTCTTTCTAGGATATCTCTGTCTGCATTAGGGAAATACTGTATTCATACGCACAACAGATAAGGAGAGGCAGTACAAGGAAAGTGACTATTCCAAGTATCGTAAATTTGAGAATTGATTTGATCTTCATATTCCCGGGTCTGTAACTTCAGCATAAACCCATCCTCCTCCTCTCTCTATGGGAGTTCAGTAGTTTATGTAATGTATATCCATCTTTATGTGCTGTTACAGAATCATGATTTTTCCATTCATATTTTAGTTAAATGATCATTTTCTTTTCATTACAAGAAGCATGATACAAAATGAAATTTTCCTTTTTCCTTCTCCCTTCCATAATGGGTGTCGTCACTTCCCTAGCAACATACCCCAATCTTTCTGCAAATATTATTCAGAAATAGTAAAAATAATAGTGAGAACAGAAGCAACAGCCCTGAAATATGCACAAAAGAGTAATGTGTCTAAGTAGAATGGTGTCTTACTTGATAATAGGTTTTCAAATGTTAACTTCTACTCATTCAAATATCAGAGGAGCTGAAGTGGTTTCCTTAGTTTTAAAGGTTAGTTCTTCATGTCAAGGGACTGTCAGAGTTGAGCAGCACGGGGTAGATACCCTATCTAGAACAAAAGTATTGAGCTTTTTCCAGTAGGGTTGGATCTCCTCCTTTTCAGTTCGAGAAGAGAATCAGGCATCTGAGTCCTTTGAATATGGCTTAATCTTTAGAAAGTTGTATGGCTGGAATCAAAAACAAATGAAAATGTGAGGACGAGGTTCTGGGGCACAGGAGCGTGATCCTGGACTCAATCTCCTTAACTTTTCAAAATGGCACTTTTTTTTTTTTTTTTTTTAATGGAGTGTGAATGCAAGTGTCATGTATGGACAATGTAAATGACAGCTGCTGAAACTGAAGTTAAAATGCACCAGAATTGGGGGAAGAAGGAGCTGAGCCACACCACACAAACACACAGAGGAGTTTGGATAAATATGGCAGGTGTGGTCAGCAGAGGAAGCTGAACAGCTGGCAGGAAAGGTAGTAATGAACAATAATAGATTTAGGTGTTTCCACTTAGGAATTTATGTGTATCTGTCTTCAGTCCTTCAGCTTCTTTTCTACTCTGGCTAAGAATTTTTAAATCCAGTCTTGCAACCTCCAGCACTGGTACATGGAAGTCTTTGAGAGGACTGTATTACTGAGTTGGAAATGGGTGAAAGGAAAAATCCACCTAAGTATCTTTTGTTGTTGTTTTAAATTAATATTTTTATTTTACCCTACTGTTGATTTAGTCATCTGCATTGGAAACTTGCCATAACCCAACAATCAACAGTCAGTACTCAGCATTTTAAAGCAGATGCACATCATGTTTTATAGAAATATTTGGTTTCACTACATTCATTACATTTAGAATTAAAGTAGCTGCAAAGGCTCAGTTTTCTTACTACTCTTGAGTGTGATGCTAGCTCTTGAAATCAGCAGAGGCAGCTTGGTGGCATAGGGAATAATGGTTTTAACACTACTGGAGATACTTACTTTTGCTGTTGTGAGGGTAGAGGTGCTGCCAGCTCTGCTGCTTTCACTGGTTTGCTGGAAAGTCTTGAATAATCAAATGGGTTATTTCTACTCAATTGCTGTAATTTATTGTCCCACCAAATCCAGATTTTCTGAATGTTAATGAAAAAAATACCTATCGCACCAGCTCATGCCATTCTATTTTATGACCTTATTAAATCTTACACTTTCTTATCATGCAGTGACAATTACTGGAGTATAGGACAGAACTCCTCCTCTGCATCAACCGTGGCATGTACGCTTTCTCTTGTCACCAGTACAGGCTGAATGATTTAGACCAAACGAGCAGTCCCGAGAAATATTTTTACACTCTTGACAGGATTATATAGCAGGAGAAAGGCCATTAACAAATACAAAGGAATAAGCAGAAGGGAGAAGGCAGGTGAAGAATGGGGAAGTAAATCTTTAGATCTGTCACTTCATAATAAAATAACCTTCATGTTAAGATTTAATGAGCTGGTTATCCCACTAAAGAGGGAGGAAAATACTGTCATCGTGCGTATCCCAGGGATTTTTGGCACAAGACATACCTGCTTAGCAAGGCAAGCCTGGAGGGGTGGCGTGTCTGTGTGCATGTGCGTACACATCTGTACCCAGTGTGCTCTCTCTCCTTATTAGTGTGGTGTTTCTGCCTCTAAAATCAACTCAGTGCAGAAATGTCTGTGTCTGCAGGCAGAACAAAACTTAGCTCTCTCTGCAGTGGTACAGTGAGAGCAAAAGGCTTCAGTAAATGATGTTTTATTTTTATATACTCCCAGAAAGCCAGTGTTACTTTTTTCCATCATGAGAATTTCTTAGCTTTCACTGATTTCAGTAGTTACTCTTCAGCTACCCTTCTCATTAATTCCGTGGAAAAATATTCCTTGTAGCAGGCGTGATTAAGAACTAAGAGCCCTCATTCACAGCAAAGTATGCGTTACTACTAGATGATTCAAAAAAAACCAGTTAGAATATCTGATATAAGGAACCAAACTTTTGAAAGGGGCTGCTTTAAAGCTTATTTTGAACTCCAGATTCATTGGAATGCATTTTTTAAAGACTTAATGTTTTATTCTTACGTAAAATAGCCATGGTAATAATGTGGTTTCCTATTATAATACATAGCTCACTGACACACCATAGAGGCAGTTGTCATATGGTCCTGTCTTATAAATGCAGTCACAAAACACTGTCATAGCCATATTGTTTTTTTCAGCCACCTTAGCCCTCTAAGAAAAATAGCGCATAGCTTTTACGTCTGCCTGGCATAGCAGTGTTGGTAAATAATAACTTAATAATTATATTACAGTTACGGATCCAACCCTGGAGGTACTAAGCACTGTATAAGAAAGATGGTGTTCTGAAGAGTTAAAGTACCAAGAGATAATACTTTTTTTTTTTTTTTTTTTTGAATTATTGCTGTATTCAGTTCCTCAGAGAAATCTGAGGACCCCAAGATCAGATAACTGATGTCACACGCAAAGTGTAGCACAGAACTACACCCAGCTGTCCTGAGTTCTGGTTGAGTGTGTCGTGTTGGTTTTTTCTTTCTCTCTCTCTTTCCGTAGGTTTTACTACCTTAAGCAAGGTCATTCTATTTTTCTAGGGTAGCAGGATAATACCATTCCAGCAGGGAATTAAACCTTGCAGTTCGGTACTTCGCAGCCACCAGTGAAGTATTGCATTCAGTAAAGACATCTTTCAGCAATTTTCCACTAAAGAAACCAGCAGAGGATGCAGCAGTTCAAAGCACTCGAGATGTGCCATCTGAGCAGCCCTCTAGGTCCCTCCTCTTTGATCTGTAAGATACTACACGGTGCGCTTTGAAGCGGGGTGGGGAGACCGGGGAGGAGGAGTACTGTTTTCTTTATATTATCAATCACATATTTTGAAATCAAGGATAGGAGTCAAACAACTCCTTGTAGCAGAGTTCGTGCTTCACCATGCAGTACTTCTTCCTTTGAGAGGACAGAGTATCTTGATCAAAGGCTAACCAGTATGCTGCGTATTTCCAGCGTGGCTTTTGGTGTCACAGTAGGACTTGCCAATGCGATAGCAGTGGGGCTGCATCTTTTATAAAGCCTATCTGATTTTCTAACACTTGTGAGAGATTCTCCCACACTGGAAAAAACAAAACAAAGTTACTTCAGGGCAGATAGTTTTGATGCCACAGTAAGTGTGGAGTTGACTGTAACAATTCCTAGCCCGCAGATCTTTTCTTTAGAGGGGAAGCACAGTGACAGGACTTTACAGCCCTCTGACAGCTCTCCTGGGTTTCTGGGGAGGTAGTGCTTCCAAGTGCATTATGAAAGTTGTAATTAAAATGGGTGAAAGTCTATGGTAGTATTTTCTTTCCCTCCCACTGAAAGAAGAAACAGAGCATTACAGATGCTTCACCCATGGGAAATGCTAGGATGTCAGATTGCTGGGTAATTGCATTGGTCATCTCTGCAAAATGTAGCGAGGCATCAGTGATTTGTTTGGGGTTGGGGGGGTGGTTTTTTTTTTTGTGGGGGGTTGTTTTTTAGTGTGTGTGTGTGGTTTGGGGGGTGTGTGTGTGTGCGTGTCCCCCAAAGCTTTCTGTAGGACTTCAGGCATTGACCACTACTTGAGGTTTGAGTCTGCTAGCGGTGGCTGCTGTTATTTAGTAAATAAAGCTGATTGGGGTGGGGTGGGTGGTTTGAGGGGGGGTGGAGAGCACACAAAACCAAAATGAGGGAAAATAGCCTTGAAGCTGTGCTTGAAGCTGTGGTAAATATTAGAATACTAACTACATAAAATCAAACCAGTATCTTACAAGTAGAAGAGGAAAAAAAATGTAAAAAAAAAAAGCCCAAACCTCCTTAGGAGAGGACAGATTGGGATTTATTCAGTTTAGTTTAAATTAGTCTGTGGTGTTTGTAACCAGGAGTAGTTTTCTCCAGTGTTGCCTCCTGTCACAACAGAAGGGTTTGAGGAATTTGAGTAAGCAACCAAATGGCCTTAAAACAAAACAAAAAATAAACACATGCAGGGAGAGAATCCATTTCTCTCCTTCTCTTTTCTCTGTCTACTGTTTGGTGGATGAAGAGTTGGTTGGACAGTCGCATCCAGAGGGTAGTGGTCAATGGCTCGTTGTGTGGATGGAGATTGGTTTTAATAAACCTTAATTCTTCAAAAATCCCTAAGTGTGTCCAAGACAAGGGGAATGAGAGTAATTATAATATTAATTACATCAGTAAAGATTGCCTCCTGACTCTGGCAGGGGAAGACAGTGATTCTAATCGTGGGCTAGGCAGCTGGCCGTTTAAACGAAAATGAATTAGTCTCAATACGGTAACAGTAACGCCGAGGTTCTTTGCTGATCTCGGAGTTCGTGAAGCGGCTGCGGCAGGGGAGCAGAGCGGTTGGGGGCAGAGGAGTGCTTGCAGTTGCAGTGTCCTAAGTAGTCATTTGTGCTAACGCAAAGGTGGGGGTTTTTTAAAGATTGAGGGCTCTGCCCGGCTCAGTGCTCCCTTGTGCGTTGTGCTACAGCCGCACACGGACAAGATGGAGGAGAAGGCGTGCGGAGGGCAGCGTGTCCAGTCACTGCGCAGCCGAGTACAGAGCTGAGAGCAGAAGCTGTGGTGGGACCCCGGCAGCCTCCAGTCGCTTGAGCACCGGCTGTGTTTTAGGCGCGCTTAGCACTGCTATAAGTAAAGGGTAAAATAAATAGGGGGGGATGAGGGGGGGTGGTTTGTTCTTCAGATCTGAGGAGGAGGGGGCAGTTGTTTTCTGTTAGTCACACCCTTTTCTGAATTCTCCAGTGCTCGTGCGTCGTGACTCCATTGACAAGTTACAGTATGGGGCTGTACTTGGAAGGAATGTGGATTAAAAATGGTGAAACCTGCGTTCCAGTTGTTAGGGGTCTGATTATTTGTGTGTGTCACAAGCCACGCCGTGAGGAGGTGTTTATTGAAGTGTACTACTGATGCCAGTTTGGCTAGAAGGAGGTGGGTCTTTAATATACAGGCAGATGACTGTGTAATACCAGGAAGATGAAGGGGAGCTGGGGCTTTTTACAAAGTGGTAATGTGGTTCTCAAATAATCACACTTTGTGAAGGAAGGAAAGCAATTTATTTTGTCCACCAAGAACAAATGAGCCACATTATAGCAATTCTATAATCAGAATAAAAAAGCAAATTCATTTTTTAATGCAAAATGCCCTTGTAAGTTTGAGTGCTGCCTTAGTTGTGGACTGGGGAGCTATGCAAGCCTGAGGAATGTGGCGCGTAAATAACGAGAATGCCACCCTGCTTCTGCCTTCAGTGGAGACCATCATTCTGTTTCGAAATAACCTGACAGCAGCCTCTACTTGCGGTATAATTTCTAAGTGGCTGTTCATTAAATCCCAATGCAATGAACTTCTTACAATAACATACGTTATTTCTCTGCAAACATAATTAATCATGAATAATTTTACAATAAATGTCAAAGGTAGTTAACATGATATTCCTATTTATTATAAAGGGTGGCCATTACATTATATGGTGTATGATATCTTGGATGATAACAACTTAAATGCATGTAATAAAATGTTTGAAGGTTATCTTGATTTATAACAGCTTGTCCTAGCATCCCCTGCTATGTATGTATTAATAATACATTTCATAACATCTCACTTAAGGTGAGTGCCATATCCAGATTCTCATTTTGCCAGGCTAACATATTTGTAGTTGATCTTAACTGTATGCATTAATGTGACACTGCAGTAACTGGTGTGTAGATCAAATCCATCCAGAAAAGGGCCATGTGCTATGTCCAGCAGAAAGCTGAAGCTTTTGTCTCACCTTTTAGTCTTCATTTTTGTAAAGATACCACCTGGCTAGTGTGGCTATGGTAAGGGTCTTAAGGGGGAGTGTATCGCTAGTCCTGAGACAGTGCAGTAAGGCTGACATTAGCTGAATTGTTAAGAACAAACCCCCAGCATTTTACTGGCTTAATCCAAGGGGCCCGACGCTCCCCGTGCGGGTGACAGGCAGGTGTCTGTGCACGCAGAGGCAGCAAGCACAGATTCTCGCGTTCCCCTGCCACTTTCCTTGTCGGGTTGCAGTGCACTGGGGATGGCTATTAGTCACCAGGGGCTTTCTGAGGGCCACAGTGCGTGCTCTAGCTGCTGACAGGGTCTTCCTGTTCTTTTAAGTGGGATCTAAGGTAATGAGCTCATCTGTATGGGGAGGATTAATCAAGACAATGAGTTCTTAGCTAGTGTGTCTCAGTAAAGGGTATTACAAATCAAAAGATTATTCACGTGGTAAATGGGACAGAACTCAGCTTTGTTTCCAGTGATACAGGATTCAGGGTACAACCACCCGTTGAATGTAGCAATGGAGCTATCTGCACTTTAGAGGGGATTGTCACTGTACGCAGAGAGGTTTTGCATCTTCCATCTTGCAAAAAGCAAAGTGCCGTATGTTGGTTTTGCAGTGCACAGGACAGAGTTGTCCTAGGCCTGGTGTAGGGCTCGTACGTATGTTCAGACAAATAAATAAGGCATTTTAGTGGAATACATTAAATCACATTTCAGGTAGAATATAATTGGCATTTTTGGGGCTGTAGTTCAGACTAGCATGAAAGCAAGCTGCTATTCTTGAATTGTTTCAATGTTGTCAGTAAAGGATAAGCTTCATTTCTGGTCCTATTTCTATAGATTCTGCAGGTTTTCTGGAAAAAGGTGACAGTACGCAGTTTTCTAGCATAAACTCCCCTACCATGCTCACTATAAAACCAGTGAGGCAACCCAAAGCACCTCAGAACATCTTGTTTTATCACAGAAATTAACGTGCCACTCATTAATCTAAGATGGTCAGTAAAAGACTCTTTATTCATAAATAACTGATATGCAGTAATTTACGTCTGTACATTTATCTTCAAAAGGCTATAGCCATACAGTTTTTGCAAACTCTACATAAAACATCCAAACTGTCCATTATTACTTTTTCAGTACAATATAACACAGCTGTTTGGCATTACCAAATATATATGTATATATATTTATATATGTACATGTGCTGAAAAAAGAAGCCAGTGCAGCCTTTTCCAAGGAGTCTTTCCCAAGTATTTTACTGTACAACATTCAGAATTTACATTGATAGAACAAGGCACAGAAAGTGTGGTATGAAGCCAAGGCCATGCTTTTTATTTAATGATCTGTCTCTCTTCCCTACTCCTTCAGCTCCATACGAAAGAAAGCATTCAAACCTCTGTTCTTTTTTCAGTTCTAAGCACTCTGAAACTGTGGGGAGAAGTGGGGGGAGGGAAGAATGCTCAGTCAAATGAGCAAGAACCAACATTTTCAGAACCCCTATACATTGTGAAAATGAAGGAGCAGAAGAGAAAAATTAAATAATTGTGTGTTTTTCTCTTTCTAAAAAAAAAAAATATTTTGTATTTTATTAAGTTGAAGTTCCCTCTCCCCTTTTCATCAAAAAGCTGGTCAAAGGGTTTCAAAGTTGAAAAGGTAATGGAAATTTTTCAGTTAGCTCTAGTCATGCATAACACTGTTTTAAGTCTCACCAGACTGACCAGCATCACATTTTACTTCATCCAAATTAACAAAAGGTGTACACTTAATTGTACCCACGTATAAACTGAGATCAACAGAGTCACAGTGGGCATGAGTTTGAGTAAGAGGTGGGAGGAGGCAGCTGCATCTCCCAAGTCACCAATTATATGATGTCAGTTTGTTGTTCCCAAATATGTACCAGAAGTATGTATATGCCGCATCCCCAAAGAGGCAAATATATTTGTGTGTGTACTGCTTAGGATGCATCAGGGAACTTTGTGAGGTTCAGTAATGGTATCTGGGTTTTAGACTGAAAGTGGAAAGAATGCGAAAGTCTACAGCTTCACATAAAAATATTCCTCCCTCCAACTTCAGTGCACAGATTGGGGAAAACTGCCAGAATTGCTTGAAAAGGTTAATATTCCAAATTTCAGTATGGGAAATACCAGGTCTTACATTTTTTTAAACTGCCAAAACAAACTTTCAGTCAGTTCTAAGCGAGGATTTGTTAGGAAAAGTTCTTGTTCTCTGTAGCAAATACACTTGCTGTTAGATCCACGTCTTCCCCCTCCTGCTGTATCAGACAAACCTTTTGCCAGGCTTGGTGCAGAACACCTTTAACTTCATTTTGTGCTACACATTTCCTTTTGGGATTAGACAATAAGATTTATATACAGAGACCAGATAACAAAAGGGTTTGACATCATCTTGAATCTGCAGAAGTACACTCTCAACCAAGGTTATCACACCAGGGGCAGACGAACTACGTAGCTGCTGACAAAACCACGGTTCTACAGTAGGTGAGTGTCTAATCTCATTAGATTACAGTACACTACGTTACAGATCAGGGATGGGCCATCTAATCTCCCTATCCCTTCGCTAAATTTTCACAAGCGACGTCAGCTCTAGTTACCCTGTGACAGCAAGGCAAGGAGGCTGCCCACTGAATCCTGGCTCACCCGCGTTCCCTTGTAAAGCACAAACCAGTTATTCAGTACAATTGAACAGCTTATTTAAAAGCAGCTTTTGCAATAGCTTGAAAGTTACAATACACCCCTACCCCCCCAAGCCCCAGACAAGAAACACTAGTAGAGTCTGTACTATTCACCTCTAATACAAAAAATATAATGGCAAATTCCTAGACATTTATTTTATTTTTGGACAGAACAGTGAACATGGATACTGACAGATTTCTTTCTTACTTGCGGCAATGAGTAGAACATCAGTTCTGTTTTCTGCATTGCGGACACTGTTACTATCAAATGATTATCTAAGTATTTCTTTAATCTTGGAGTGATTTATTTATTTTTGTCCATGTTGGAAAGGAGATTTTTGCTACCATTGATGCTAGAGTATTGGCAATGAGAGAAAAGAGCTAGACTCTGTGTTACTAGAGAATGATTCATCTTTTGCCAGCATATTGAGGTTTTACTTATTGCTACAGGTATTGTGTGTTACATACCTAGTATTTTAAGTTACTATATTTGCTCAGGAATCCTTGAAGTAATTTTAATTAGACAATCATTATATATCCAAGAAAGGATGTATGTGTCATTTTACATCCTGTTGCAGAAAAACCACCAGCCTCTTCTGAAGCAGGAATAGCATCAAGGGAGTAATTTTACCAAAGGATATACCGCAAATGAACAACCCATAGAAAACACTCTTCAGCAGGTTTAACATGAAAAAGTTCTCGGTGAATAACGTTAACCATCTCCACTGCTGGAGATAAAGTGGGAGAACTTCCTAGGTATAATTCAAATTAGCAAAAGAAAGGCCAGAAAGACAAAGCTTCAGATCATTCACAGTTGTTAAGGACTTAGAAATCGTCTCCTGTTTCCCACTCTGTTTATTACCATCCAAGATGTGGCCCTTTGCTTAAAATCTGTTTTATAGGCAGAATCGGTCTGGGGGGAAAAAAAATTCAAATCATAAGCAGAAGTCCACAACAGTTCCTCACTTGTTTTAGCTGCACTGTATATACATAAGATTTTTTTTTTTTTTGGTAGTGGAAAAATATTATCTGGAATTGATCAGTTACTGAGTGTTTTGAAATCCTCACATAGCACTATCTTTCAAGTGAAAAAAAAAAAAAAAGAACAGGCCTTTAGTATGATGTTAATACTGCGTAGTCGTACAAGAAGATCCCTGTTTTAGTGATTTATGCTGAATAAGCTTCTCTCCTAACCTGCTGAAAGCAAGCTGTGCACAGGCCCGTAGAGAAGGAGACCAGCTGTTGCCAGAGATAAAAATAATAACAAAAGTAGTTCCCTGTATTTTAAGAGAATTGTGTTGCTATCTTTTCATCTATTACAAAAAAAAAAAAAAAGGCCAATAAAATTTTTGTGGGGGTTTATGGGGCTTGCACTGGTAAAAGAAGTTGGAATTTAAATCTACAGAGCAGGGTTCCTTTCCTTCTGGCTTTAAAGGATTTTAATGTAAACTAGTAAGACTGCAAAAGCAGTGTTGTAAAAACTGTAAATTAGCTTTACGATGCTGCAGTCTGGTGGAGCTGTGAAGTGCACCATTTTGGTGACAAAATAGTAAGTCATTTTTAAAATGCAACTATTAGTCTTATATGACTCACAGCACAGAAATATCTGGGAAAAGAGCTTGGGAAGATGAAAATATACTAGAGCAGATTCTTCGGTGACATAAAATCAAAATGGCTATTCCACCATGTCAGAGTCAGGGCAGCTAGCTGGAATCTTAAGTGTGTAACATTACATTTCTCTTTCTTCTACTTTCTAGTTTGTGAAGAGGTTTTTAAAATTATTTTTTAAAAGCCATAATTTATAAAGTAGAGGAAAGGAATAAAATTTTAGTTTCTAGTTTCTAATCCTGCTTTAGATGCTCTTTTACATCTGTGTTTTGGATCAAATCATATATATCTATGTATACAGATTTCAAAAAAATATTTTTAATACAGATGTTTAAAAAGTGCTTTGGAATTTTAAGATTACTAATAATGGTGACATACCTATTTATATAGCATTTGTATACAAATTCTAAATTTCCATCCTAAGAAAATGCCATATTGCAAAGCATGCTTACAGCAGGCTGGGGGGTAGCTGGCAGAAGTCGGCTGCTTTCTGCTATGGGAAATAGGAAACAAACATTCAACATCTTTTCCTTGTATTGTTTAGCTGTTTGTCATTGGTAACAAAATCCCTGTGGTTGCCTCATTTATATGGTAGCAGAAACATTTACCTAAAAACCGTCTTAATTTCTCCATCTCTAAAACTGGGACTGTGCATACAAGAAGGGAGAACTGGCATAAGCTTCTGAAAGTAAATGCATTAAGTGCTATTAATATCACCCCATGCTGCCAACACGAAACAACAGAAAGAGAGCGTCTGCAAACGGATGTGTCAGGTGAAAAGACCCCGCAGCCTGTTTTTCCGCTCTAAAGTCTAACTTAAGTTCCCGTTGTCCAGCTACTGCCCACCAATACCCATCACTATCATGGAGAACAGATAATTTTGACATCTTCCCTGTCACCTCAGTCTTTTTTTTCCAGCTACACAGTTTTTCCTCACAAGTTTTATTTTTGGCTGTTCAGATGTATTAGCCTGAGTAATCTGCATGGTTAAGGCAGTTACTGTGTTCTCCGGCATCCTGCACTCTCTCACAGACATTTCTTGTGGCTTTATGCTATAGCAAGATCTTAATCCTCTGTGATTGATACGGAATGGGGGAACAGCAAGAAAGTGAGGAAATGGAGGAACTGTGTGATTAGCCTGTGTTCCTGTTGAAAAGCAGGTTATTGGTCACTCCATCTCCAAAGAGATACAGAACGAGGGATGATATAGAAAATAACAGCAAGGATGTTCAAGGAAGTAGAAGAAACCATTTTTTTTCATCCTAGACAAGAGAGTGAGTGGAAAGGAAACATGAGAGAAGCCTGTAGAGGAATGCATCCTATGGACACGGTGGTTTGGTAAGGGTTACTCAGTATTCCTTAGCACAGCGAACTAGTGCAATTGTTAGGCAGCGCGTGTTAACCAAAAGGAGTTTGGAAAGGAAGGGCTGTTTAAAAAATGCAAAAGAAGATGGTGGCACTTGTTTCTCTTGGATACTGTTCATGAAGGTCGAGAGTTTCAGCAGGTTCAAAAGGGATTAGTCGATATTTTGACGGACAGTATCAGTGATTCTTACAGTGGTCCAGATGTAACCTCCTGCTGAGGAAGTCCTTCAGCACGGGGCATGCTGCTTCCCTGAACTTTCAGTCCTGGTCACTATTAGAGATACCATCCAAGACTACATGGATTTTCACCTGACAGAGCGTGGCAGTTCTTCTAAGGCTCAGGCGTGCAGCGAGATCAGCTCACATGAGAAATGTAGGCTAGCAGTTCGGCTACTGCTTCATGCCCCCTTCCAATGGGAGAAAGGTAAATAAGTAGTGTTGTGGCATTTCTAGTCCACTTAAACAATAGAAGAGCATCAAAACAGTAACAGGTTAGAGAAAGTCAGAGTTCTTGATTCAGGTTCACAAAAGTAAGATCAGTAACAAAAGCTGCTTTAGCAAAAGTGAACAAAACCTGGGAAACAACAATACTCTATTGAGCAACGTAGAATGAAAATCTTAACCTCAGGCTCAAAACTGAACGGTTTCTTTTCTGGCATACTAAGAAACTTTGACATTTATTCCTCTTCAGTACGTTAACTCAGACACTAGCCTTCACTGGATTTTGGATCTAACTTGGATTTCGGTGTACAACCCAGACCCCTTCAGCCTGAAGGCCCTTTTAGATGCACTTTGGAGGTGGCCAGTCTAGACACCACCTGGTTTCTCTCTCTCCGATTTACCGAGCATTCAGTAGGCAGAGTTGGGGGTCACTGTACATAGAGGTTTTTCAAAGCGACTCCAGTCTTGAAAGTAAACACTGTGTATTTCCTGAGAAAAAGCTGTAAGGTCTGAGCTCCATCCTGCAGCTCTCTTTGACCCCATATGCTGTGTGTAGCTCACAGGTATTTGGAAAACAAGAGGAGAGATTCCATACAGCTGTTTGGAATGCCATGAACCCTTACAGAGCTTAGGTGGTTGTTGTGGTAGCTAACCTAAGCTAGTTTGAAAATTAAAACTACATCTGAGGAGAAGCTGAAACAAATTAACTGCTGCAGAGTGACTGTAGCTGGTTTCCCAGACGACGACCGCTCACTAAAACTGCACTGCTTTTCTGCTGATGCTATTTCCCCCCCTCCCCCCCTCCCCCCTTTTTTTTTTATTCATGACATTTTGTCCAATGAAGAACAGGTTTCTGAGGAGGAGGACTGGAAGTCACTAGAAATATAATTCAAACACAGATAGGACCATGTGCTGCTGAAAACAGTGACAGCTTGCTGGCAAATAAGCTGGTATTTTTGTCTCAGTCTTAAAATATGCTTGCAGCCATTACAATTTCCCATTGCAAACAGGAACTCTCATGTCAGGCTGCATGAACTACTAAAGTGCAGAAAATGTTTGGGGAAGTCTAAGTATTTATAAGTCTAAGTCTATTCCAGCCCGCTGAGCTGGGAAAGCAATGAAATTTGCAATTTCAGATCGGTGAGAACAAGTAAAAAGTCTTACATCGAGTTGTTCATCATACTTTCCAGAACTGGAATCCTGGGTAAAGAAATAGTTTCAGATTACTATAGATTTGCGCTCTAAGTAGCTAACCCGTTGGCCTATTGTGCTATTCTCGGCCAGATATGAGGGTAAAAAAAAGCCCAGGATGCTTGTTTTCAATTTCTTGGATTCCCATAAAGCTTCTAAAGTTTTATGTTCCTGCTTCACACTGACAGTGTTCCTGTCACCAGAACTGATAGCCTCGGGCCAGAGCTAACGAGCACCTTGGCTAATTTTAAAGAATATATGAGTAAAAATAATGATTAAATTTGGCTCAGTACCAGTTCCACTAGGACATTCACTCACAGTGACAGCTCTCTTTTTGGTTCAGTTGAAGTAATAAACTATTTTTGTTTGAAATGGATTAAAAAAAAAAAAAAAAAAAAAAAAGGAATTGGCTAGCTAGATTCTGGGTTTGGTGGTAAATGCAGTCTGTTTTGTAACTAAAGCAAGTGTAACACAGCCAGCCTTCTAGCCTGTGAAACATCCAATCTACAATGAAATCGAGCCAATTTTGGTGGTATTCTGGGGGGGGGTGTTATTGTTTCAATCTGAAACTAAACCAGAGTTAAGCTGTGCTGATCAACCTCACCTTTACTTTTTAGTTTAGCCCCAGAACATGAAGTAATTAGAAAATGTGTAAATTTTTGCTAAAATAGGACTGGCAATATTTCCTGCGTTTTATTTCGTTATTTAAATCCACCCCCAAAGAAACACTTTTTGACTAAGCAGACTGAGAACTTTAGAAAATTTCTCTCTGACATGCACAAGCACTAATTTCACAGAGAAGAGTTTGGTTTGGTTATTTTGTTAAAAGAATAGGCAGGAAAGCTCTGCAGCAAATGTACATTCATTAAGTGATTGAATTTTTAAAATAAATTATTTGGAATACACACAATATTAATTAAATAGTTATGAAATCTTCCAATTTGTCAAACATCTGAACAGGATAAGGCCAGATTTTCAGTTTTCCTGTAGCAGATAAAAAGTGACAACATGATGCTATCAAATGACATTTTAAACCCACTCTAAGTGGGTCAAGTTAGAGATGCAGGACAAAGGGGAGTCAAGGCCTCAAGAAGACAAACCTTTAAACTAGGATTAACCTCTGGTGGTTGCAAATATTCAGTATTGTATTCGCTGATTTTTGCTAGGTATTATCCTAGCATTACTGTTCCCTAAGTACATTATGTCATAATATTTAGATTTTATGGCTCTGTATCTCACTCCTTCCTGCCCCAGGAGTAATAGATGTGTAGTTTTGTTTTTGACATTAAAACATGAATTTTAAATGAGAGAGGACAGGGAGAAGCGTGTGTTTTCCTTATTACTGAGATGATTTTTAATAGGGCTTCTTCTGCTCCTCCAACTGAAAACTGCGTTGTGGAAATGAGTGTCTGTTTCCAGTCTGCAGAAACCCTTATTTCCTCCCTGCCAAAGAGATTTGCTAGTGTAATAGTCAAAGCTGGCCATCAGTTCTTGAATGGAAAAAAGAGACTAAAGTCCATTTTGTCTGCTGTAGCTGAAGTCAGGGTCTTCAATCTCAGTTTCTGTTATGTCTGAGATTTTGGAGTGTGTCCTTCCTATTTCTTCCAGGGCACAGGCTAGGGAGTCAAGGTCGCCGTCGTGCTGGTGTCGGGCTTCCCAGAGGTCCAGAATGACGGCAGAGGGGCTGCTCTGTGTAGCAAAATAGGAGAGATTCCTAAAAGGAGGGGAGAAAAGGGTAAGACAAAAAGGATAAGGAGCAGCATATACTGTGCGTGAATGTGGAAGTGCCCTCTGTTGTGCCTAGCTCTGCACGTGTGTTTAGAAAACAAAGAGCCTTCAGCAAGATTTAGATGAGATGTTGAGTGGAGGGAACCCTCGAGAGGACACACACGGTGCATTTAGTCCTCAAATGGCACTTGCTCGGTTCAGCGGAGGCAGAATGAACAAGGGACTTGACTTGTAGACACTGTGGTACGTAACACTGGGCAGCAGTACCATCCTGTGTAATTTAGCAAACAGGGCAGTTCTGGAAAGCATCATTAGTAAACTTGGCAAGTATTTGTCAGGGAGAGAAACTATATAACTTAAATTGATGCTTGTGACTATGTGAAGAGATGCCATCTTTTAATTTGTAAATTTGTATTTCATTAACATGTAGTTTTTAGGACAAAGAATTTGGTAAAACACATTACCCTCTAACCTCCTATTTGGACATAATCACTTGAATAAATACTTTAACTTCACATTCACAAGCATAAATGTTATTTATAGCATTTGTATTACAGATAGATACATACCTCTAAACACAGGAAGAAACAGTTAAACCTGTAGCACAGCAAAGGAAATTTGGACTCAAATGCTACAGTTTTTTTAAACCAACTCCAAGATATTTAAACATTTGCTACTGACCATTTTTGGACTTCTGCTCATCAGTAAGATACAGGCAGATACCATTTGTTCCTCCAGCTTTGCTCATTACCTTTCCTCGGCACATTCCTCTCCATTGGTGACCGGAAGTTAAATACAGCGAGCAGTTTGTGCGTGTTTGTGTGTACGTGCAGTACAATGCCTTGTGCTTGGAAAGAACAGATTATTGTCTAAACAGAGGAACTAAAGCCAGGCTGTTACTCTTGTCAAATGATACCTGGACTTCGGAGGAACTACTAATGTGGCAGCGGCCTGTATTTTGAAATACATACTGTGATGACGGTAGGGGATTGTTCTGTACAGCAGTATGTGGAAATCTATGAAGTCAAGTATTTATGCTCTACCATACGGTTTTATAACTACATTTGGGGTGGTTTAAACTGCTCGACAACTTCCTTTTTCTATGAATTTGATTCTATGAAAATAGATATTGCAAAGACGCTACACCAGGTGTCTCCAACACAGAATCAAAAGCTAAAGGGCTATCACAAATATGGCCTTGCCTTGGAGAAATCAGTGTCCTCTCCTCAGTACACTGTCTCCCCCTTTCCTGAGAAAGAAGAAATACCCTCCAGCTTCCTCTGCGCATGGGGAATGGAAGCCAGGGGAGACTAAAGAGCCTGACAATAGGTAGTCAATGCTGATAGGGGAAGCAGAATTTTCTGACTCTCTCACTGCTTCAAGACTGTAAATTACTTTTTTTCTTTGGTTCAGATGTGGTTTATTTAGATTCCCATGCAAAGCACCAAGTCAATGAAAAGTTATTTTGCTTGATAGAAGTATTCCTCTGCACTCTTGGGATCATATATATGGCATTTGTGACAATCAGAAAATATTTCTGTGAGTGAACTGCTTCCACCAATTTAATTTAGCCAAACAGAAAAAGCAAAGTAAGTAGTAAATTAGATTTCGCAGCATCTTTCAGCTTTCATAGTCGTAATAATATTACTCCTAACAGTAGAGCATGACTTTCCTTTTTAAATATGCCTTTTCCTTAAAAAAAAAAAACAAACAAAAATTCTGCAAAATGTGTAGTTTAGTTTGGAATACAAAATACATAGATAGAAGCCCAGGCAACAGGCCAGGAAATTTTTTTTTGAGAGAACATGGTACCTCCTCGGTCCTTTAAAATATTGCTTTCATAGCACACACCAGCGCCAGTCCTGCCCTGTACCAAGACCCCCCTCTTGCAGGCATACAACAGAAAGGTCCAGTCCAGAGCAGAGAAACCGACCTTGGGAGCAAATATCAGGTAGGACAGGGCACGGGGGTATTCAGAGGAGAATCACAGAATCAGAGAATGGTAGGGGTGGGAAGGGACCTCTAGAGACCATCTAGTCCACCCCCTGCTAGAGCAGGTGGCACAGGAACGTGTCCGGGCGGGTTTGAGTATCCCCAGAGCAGCAGACCCCACACTCTGGGCAGCCTGGGCCAGGGCGCTCTCACCCTCACAGGAAAGACGTTTGTTCTCACGTCTATATGAAACTCCCTGTGTTCCGGCTTGTGCGCGTTGCCCCTTGTCCTGTCCCTGGGCACCACTGAAGAGTTTGGTCACATCCCCTTAACAGCCACCCTTAAGATATTGATAAGCAGCTCCTGTTTTCAGCAGGTAGTCATATATAAAAATGTATGAACTACAGCTTATCCTTGAGAATAAGTATGTTAATTACTATGCACACACATTTAATACCAGCAAACAAACAAAAAACCCCATAAGAGCAGCAAATTATTCCCATTGCACATGTAAATGTTCACCTTTTAAAATTGCCTTCCATTACCTGTTAATGCTGTTTTTTTGCGCTAACATCTGCCAGTCTTTGCCTTTGGCATTGGGTGTGTCAAATGTTGCACAGATTCGTTGTCTAATAGAGTAGGGGATTTTGAATGCTTTTGGACCCATCTGTGCAGGGAAGTTGCTGTCGTCATGTGCAAAGAAAGCGATGGTTTCTCTTTCATTCTAGACGGAATATAAAAGCAAAGCAGTTAGTCAGGGCGTCAGGCTTTCCGTCTTCCTCGGGTCTGGAGGTGGCTCTCTGCAGCACAGTAACGGAGTAACGCCAAGAGTCCTGACCAACACTCCTGTTTAGAAACGGGGAACCGAGTCAAGATTTCTGCGCAGCCTCCTCAGCCCTGAGTGCAGACAGGGCTGCGCTCTGCTGCCTGCTCGTGCAGGGCTCCTGCAGTGAGCCCGTCCACCCCTTCCCGTTGGTCGACCACGTCTGATATTGGAGGAGGAAGGGCTCAAACCTCAGCCCGAGATTCCAGCTATAGCTTGTAGAATTGACAATGGAAGATTAAATAGCTAAGAGATATTCTCTGACTTGTGAAGGAACTTCTGGAACATCACAAACACCTATGTATAAAACATTTTCAATGGTGTCATTTTCCTTCTACAGGTTTCCTCTTTTTAATTTTGTGTTGCAAATGAAGGCCAATAGAGCAGTGATTGGTAGATGGAATGCCATAAAAGCATATAGGTTTCTGAATCTTTAATTACTTAAGCCTAAAATATGGACATGTAAATCCCTCAATTGTGATTTTTTTTAAAAACACCTAAGTTCTGTTAGTACCTCTGTTCTTCCATATTAAAATCTCTTTGGAATCCAGGTCCTTTTGTAGATCTGGCCCATTCTTTTCCTATTAAATTGTACCAGTTTTGTGTAAGAGAGTCACATCCCCATGCATTATTTGTTTCGGTGCAATGCAGCATACATACTAAATAACAGTGATGCTATAGTCTCTTCATATAACATTTATGACACATCCCGAAAGTCATCCACGCAAAGTAACAGCTGTGCTGCAGATATATCGCATGGTCTGACTGTTTAAAGTAAATATGCAGAACAATAGTAGATTTTCATACCCTGCACATGTGAGATAAGCTACTGCTACTTGATTAGTTCAGGGAACTGTAAAGCAATGAACAATTCAAGTATTCAGTTGTTATTTATATATTTATTTTACAGTCAAATTATCCTCACTCTTCAATCACTTTTTGAGATAGGCATGTGAAAGCCTTCCCTACTAGCAAATCCATTTGAAGAAAGCATTGTAATGCGCTCTGGAACTTACGGACTATCTGTCTATGGGTCCCTTAAAAAATAATAATAAAAAAAAAAAAAAAAAAAAAA
>KL282316.1:33582-64762 GCA_000699545.1 Podiceps cristatus
AAAAAAGAGAAAAAAGGCAGCAGCAACATTGTACTGAGATATATAGAGAATGACAAAAGTTTTTTATGAAAATAGGAAAAGAAATATCAAAACACTTGGCCATATTCTGAGGATGTTTTTATACAGATTGATGTTTGGGTTTTCTTATTTAGTTGGTGCGTTCTCTGCATAGTGCATTTAGCAATGGGCATAAATCTTTAATCCAGAAGTATTTGTCTGGATTAATTGACAAAGATGCTCAAAAAGCAGCTGAAGCTTTCATTGCCGTAGGACACGGCACCAGCCTGCTTGACTACATGTTTGATGCCTTTCACCCGCCAGCAAAGCTCCAGTCTTTGCACGACATTCTGGGTCTGTGGAAACGCTCGCGTAGGGGGATAGTCAGTGGCCTAACAGCAGGCAGGCAGGAGTCTGTTTTCAGCTCCCCCTGCTCTGCAAGCTATTCAGAAACTTTCCGCAAGAAAACTATTGCCACTGACTCAAATATAAATTATTTTTGGTGTTGTAGAATCTCTGTACTTCGATTTCTGCTGGAAATGGATCCTGTAAGACTTTATATACTTGTTACAGTTTTGAACAGGGCATAAGAAACTACACAGAGATAGAAAGGACAAAAACGGAGAGGGATCATGTCTCATGCTACACAGCAACTTAGCAAAATAGAGAAGAGAGAGAATACTTCACCTCTAGAATGGAGGTCTGGATCTGTAGGATTTGCTCGTGGCCCTTGACTTGCCGGACGCAGATCTTGCAGGACAGCTGTGTCGTTGCGGGAGTGTAGCGCTCCAGGGAGAAGGCACAGTGCAGCGGTTTCTGGCTGCTGCACCACACACGAGAGAACGGGACTTCCTGCGAGAGGAATACATCCCGCGAGAACGGGGCAGCAGGCATGAGAGAGAAAGGTGGTGACAATCACAAAATTGGAAAAAAATCCATCATTTTTCTCTGCAATTGCATTTTTACTAATAACATTGCAAACTCAAAGTAGGACAAAATTAATATAAATGACAATTTACTTGAAAAATACTAGGATGTTACATTTACTGAAAGCCTGGATTTCATTCAGTGACACAAATCACGAGAGACTCGTCAAAAATGAAACTTAAGGAAGATGCACTTCACTTACTCCTCCTGGGCAGGGATTGGAACCCTTGCTCTAATCTGCGTCTCCTTGCCATCACCTTGCACTACAGAATCCAAAAAAAGGAACTTCCCATGAAGAACTGTACTTCCTCTGGAAGTTAATGGAGCATGGAATATGACAGCATATTTTCTATATTTATGTTCCATCCGAATTTAAAAACACCCACCTGCCTGGGCAGTCAGGTGCAGCCCACTGCACATCATTGGTCAGTCTCAGTTTTACTTCTTAGTTTCATCCTGTTATATTCTGTGACTACTTTCAGGGACTCCTCTACTTCAGCCAGGGACAGTTTATGGGATGAATGCCCTCATCAAATGCTATATAGACAACTGCAGCAATTAATCATCAGAGATTTCTGGCATCTCTGGTTGCTTTGAGTTCCTAAAAATGTACGGAAATAGACAGGAGAAGTACATAGGGGCAGCTAACGTCTGCTTTATGATTACTTTGTAAATACCAAAGTTCTCTTACTGGCCTCTTCTCTTTACACTTGCAGAACACATTTATATTTTTTTTTTTTTAATTTCCAGACTAACATCAGCTATAAACCCACTATGGTGTTCTGCACTGTAGCCATGAAGGCATGTAAATAGTAAAAACAATTGAACCAAACATGTTCTCTATTAATTTCAAAATACTGTAGAACTGGCAACCTGGAGAATATTGTAAAAGGGAACATAATACTGATATTAATATTTCATTCTATTCTGTCTTAGCATTCATTCATATGATTATGGGACAGCATTAAACAGCTTCAATGAGCAATTATTCTAATACAAGAAAACTAAAGATTTTTACATTAGTTTTGCTAGAGAAGGATAATGAATTTTCAGCTTACTCTGTCCCTTTTTCATGCGCTATTTTTAACTTTTAGAATTGTTTTTTTTAATGACATGTGAAGCTGATCCTTCAAAGAAAATTCAATAATTACTATATGTGAATTTAATCTGGGCATGCATTCTGCTTGCATTTTTCTTAGCTTTATAAAGGGTTAATAAAGGACACAGACAAGGACATAAAATGTGCTGCCTATAGGCAGCTGTAATTACTTCAGTATTTAATACTGATAATTACAACTGAGCGACCTACCAACTTCTCACAATTAGCTGTTTAAATCAAGTAAACCATGCGCTTAACTTACGATCAGGTTATATATGGAAGCTCACCTAAGAGCTTACAGCTCAGAAAACATCAATTTCTTTATCCTTGCCTTCCTGTAGGCCATTTTGATTGGACTTAGGTTGTGATCTTTTTTGTGTCCCTGAAGAAATTAGCTCTGCACTGGCAAGCTGAGAACATGCAGCCTCACCCTGTGGTTCTGGGTACGGTCACGACTAAACTAAGGAGACCATCGTCATACTCATAGCTGATATGTAGTTTACTGCTTCTTAAGAGTGTCTCGGGCTATCTGTAACGATGCACTACGTGAAAATGATAAGCTCTGCATTTAGATCCTGAGTAGCCGTAGCAAGATACCAACAGCGATAAAGAAAACATTAGCAAAATATTAGAAGTGGAGCAACTGTAATTAGATTTTTCCAGAGTAATCATCTCTGCTTTCATTCAGAGTGGAAGAATCACTCAGCTGAAAAGAATTATATGAAACATAATATAGGGGCAAAGCATGGTGGAACAATGAGTGTTTGAGGTATTGCAGAGATGCTTTCAGTTTTATTCTCCCTTTATAATTAAGTTCCTAGCAGACAGGGGGAATGTAAATCATCTCATAGCTACAGACAGACACCGGATCCTCCAAGCCACACAAGGTGCTAGGAAGACAGTTGCTTTTAAGCCCCAAAGGTGCCTGTCTGGCTACTTAACATGCTTGTCACAGCCTCTTCCTGCTCTAACACCCAACCAGGTTTTAAGGGCCCCCCTGTTTCTTTGTGAACGTGGTGGGAAGGAGGCCAAGCACTCAGCATCTGCTCCTGCGGGATGGCCAGGACAAACAGCGCGTAGCATAGTCTAGAGAAATTCTGACTACCACCTGCCATTAACTGCTTTTATGCCACAGTTTTACATGATGATTTATTCATCTATTCAAGCCTCGGAGCAGGATCTTTACTTATCTGAGAAATCATTAACATAAATCTTTCCTCATCTTACTGTCTGATAAGTGTTTCATTTGGTCGACAAAATAGACAATTATGGAATAGGCTCTTTCCAGTTGTTCTTGACAACCAGGACAGTCAGCCTGTTTTTAAAGTGTGGTACATAGGAGAGAAAACAAACACTGGAAGAAACTCTACATGAAGAAACAGATTCTTTCATATACATAAAGAGGCTGAAACCAAATCAGAGCCATCAACAGAGCTGGGACATTTCAGTGAGAGGGCAATACAAAGTGTAAGCTGTTCTGCAGTTTCTCCAGAAACATTTATGGTAGTGCTCAGCTGTCCAAGTCACCCAAACTACACTCCCTTATAAAATGACAATACTTATTTGGCATCGGTATCAGCGCTGTGTCAGACCATGCCGTCAGCAGAGGTTTTGCACGTGCTGAGAGAAGGGGCCACGTGCCTGCTATGGTCAAAATCTGCAGCAGGTCTGCGTCTGGCCTGCCTGAAAGCAAGAACAGCACTTAAGCGTTCCCCTGGGGTTAGGGCTCCCACATCTGACTTTTTGGTTTTTGTTTTACCTTCAGCAATAAATTTAATAGCTACTTTGGACTGTGCCACTTGCATTAGATTCAGCAAAGTGAGGTCCTTGCAAGGTGTGAAGATTAATATAGAGAAATTTGCATTGGCGATCATGTCTTGTTTTAACAGTGCCCTGCAGTCCAGTCTTGACTGGAAGCGCTAGACTATTACTTGCCAACAGAGAACAAAAATACCTGAGTTTAATACACCATAAGCAATGTATTTATTCATAGAAGTCGTACGCAGCATTAAGAAAAGTGCTGAACCACACACAATGTATTTGAGGCCTCTGAGTCACGCTCAGAACTCTGTATGCACCAGGGACTCACCACCAGCAAAGGAGGCAATGCCCCAAAGAAATAACGACTTAGCAGAAATTAGCAGACAGGAGTAATCCTCCTCAAATTCTTAACTACAAAGAAACGTGGAGGCTAGAGTAGCAAAACCCCTCACTTTGGTCAACAGCAAAGTTGTCTGCAGACAGCACGGGAAGTCCTGTTCTCTGCACGCCGTTTCTCTAATTCATCATAGCACGGTGTCTTTTGGCTGCTGAGGGCCTGTTCCTCCTTACGGTGCCCGCAGCTTCCTGGAGCGGTCCTAGCAGGTATGAACAGCAGTTCCTGCTGTCTGCAATACAGGGGCGCGAAGGCGTTCGTCTCCGAACAGTTTTATATTCTATTACTACAGCTATTCAAGAGGTTGCTTTGCTGCAAGAAAAGTCGAAGGGTGCTTTTTCACCAGAGGAATGTGGTGGTTTTGAAGGAGACACTATGGTGAGATATGGTCAATTAAAACTTTCCTGATTTTTTTCTTTCTTGTACAGTGGACCTTTAACTAAGACGCATTCTGCACGATGGGCCTGCGAAGGTGGTTTGTCTGCCTTCTAAAGCAGACAGAAGAGACTGACATATGGTAACACTACATCGATTTAGTTCAAATCTATTGAAGGGTTATTAGAAAGCAGTTTTCAGAAAACAGACTCTTTCTAAATGGTGCTTTGAGGTTGAATTTTAGTCTATGATGCAGATTTATTCTCTAGAATTGGACAAGGGATCAGGAGACAGTAAGTTAATCAAAGTACAGAGCTGCGTTTATAATACGGTGTGAGGCAAAACTTGTATAAAGAGGAAACTCCTATGAGTTGTTTTAGCTGCTCAGGAAGGTACTAGTTTTGATAGGTACTGGATATAGTTATGAGGAATTCTAATACTAATCACTTTGTCTTTTAAAGTGCAATTAACTGAGTAGAAAAACCCAAACACTTACTTAAAAGCAATCAGTTCTTCATATGAAGCTGAAAATGATGGATAGATCTGGGTTTGTAGGTTTCAGAGCCCATTACATTCATGTTTTGGAGAACATGGCAATACATTTAAAACTTCCTGATTATATAGTCTAATTAAGTTATGTATTTTAAAAGACCAGCCCACTCTATGCGCCAGCACATTGCTTATAATTTCCAGTAACCAATAAATGCAGAAATTATTCGTTTTGATTTTCGCTTTCCTGTCTTCAGCAGACTCTTTAATTAATGTAGAACAGAAAAAATACTTTACTCTTCTTCAGTTCTTAGTTCTTATCTGCTGTAATTGTTATCCATGACATTTAATTACTTGCATTTAAATGTCCTTCTCAACCCAATATATTCATAGGTATATCAAAATCAGAATGACAGAGATGAAACACATCTTCATGAGTGATACATTTTAACAAGAATCCAGGCCTTCCGTTGGAGGTAGTTGAAATGAGGAAAGTACAAGCTTGCATTTTTGTAAAATGAAAAATTTAAAGCATCCTGTTACATATGAAATCTGTGTTTGTCAAAACCACAAGGCAATGCATTTTTATTGCTGGCTCAAAAGAGATTAAAACCATGCCTTTCAAAAATAAAAGGGACCATTGCCTTATTTGGGTTATGCCTATACCAGTGAAAATTCTTTTTTCTCTGAATTCAAATGTAAACAAATAAAATTGCAAGTACCTGGCATGCAGTAAATGGTTTGATTCTCCAAAGGAAAGGAGGGATATCAAGGACAGATATCTGAAGACTGAAGGTATTCCCTCTGAAATGCAAAAGTTTTGGTTCCTCCAGTAATTGTCCTCCTTGGAGTCTTTCATCCGAAACCACTTCCTGAAATGGCAGAGGAGGAAAGAATTATTTTCAGTATTAGGAGCAAATACCAAATCTAATGAATATTCATCTTTATGGAATTTTCCTGCTGGCTACCTTGGTATCAATACCCACAGAACTTCAGACAGGAGTACTGTGGAAGGAAACTTTGAAGGAACTGCAACACAGTGGTGGCTGTCTTCGTGTTTTGGGGTTTTGAGTCAAAGCCAGCCAGTTTCCTTTTTTACTGGAAGTCACTGTCTTTGAGTGCTACTGTTTTATTGCATCCCACAGGATCACTGTTACGAAGGAGATGGTTACCAGCAGTTCATCACCCAGGGGTGTTGTCTAGTATTGCTTAAACACTTGACATACAAAGCTCAGCGAGGTATTTACTTAACGGACTAAAAGGAAGATAGACAACATAAGGTGTGCGTGGTGAATGCTCAGTTACAGATTAACTCAACAGCAGTTCTGCTGAGAAAGTACTCTCTGGACTTTTTAAAAAGCACTGAAGAAACGCACCAAGTGTACACATCAGACAAAATGCTTCACTTTAATTTCTCCTCTCCTGGACTTTTTCAGAATTACTGGAGAAGGCCCTGAGCAATCTCGGGAGGGCTGGCCTTGAGCAGGAATTTGCACAACAGCCCTCTAGAGGTCTGTTCCAACCTGAACTTTTATATATTTCTGTGAATTTAAAACATAATAGTGAAAAAATCACCCCTGCCTGTACTTACATAATGTTTATTCCGTAGCAAAGTTATTGTTAGAAGAGCTACTGGAAGTATTGTGACCTTCTGGAAATATAATGACTGCCAGAACTTTCTGAAACTATAATAATGGATTTCTATTATAAACTAATTTACAGGTGGTTTTAACCCGATGGCTGGGTTTGTATGAAAGGAGGAGTAAGAAGTGAGACTTTAGTTTTTGATTTTCAACTGCAAAGGGAGTAGCTGATCTCATAAGTATTTTCAAAATTCCCAGAATGTATTGGATTTTTTGTTTTAAATGTACCATAGTTGAATAAATACTGCTCTACCTTTATGAATGCACGTGTCCTTAATTCCACATGCATCAGCAGGACTACAGCAAAATACAAAATACAAAGGACTTGGTTCTTTTATCTTGTCAGAGCCAAGACTTTCCCAACGAACTAGGAATTCCATAAAGGGCAAAGTGATCCATTAGAAAATTAAGGTAAGTTTTCACACAGGGACAAAGTGAAAAACCAAGTAACTTTGTATCTTGTTTAGGACTGCACTGTAAAGGATTAACAGTGTCAAACAACTTGGTAAGCCCAACTCCAATTCTTTATCCAAAAAAAAAAAATCTGTATTTTCCATGTTCACCACTTAATATTTACACTAGCATGAAGCTGATGCAGCATGCTTTTAACATAAGTATAATTTCATAAATACAGTTATCTCATTATGTACAAACACCCTGTTCTAATGTCTGTGAATGTGGAAAATGTAATTATTCTAACAACTTTCTACAGAAAAGCAAGAAGTAACTTCAATAATCTTACTTATTTTAATGTGTATTAAGAAAAAAATAAGCCAGTCTCCTCCATTGTTTTGCTGAATGTCCCAGTAATTTGAGAAACAAAATGGTACAATCAAATCAGACTGTTACAGATGAGGGCTTTTGTGTTTTTTTTTTTTTTTAATTTAATATACTGAAGGTAAAAGTGAGCATGAATGAATTGTTGAAAGAGACTGCACCAGGCTGTATGAAGTGGTGTGAGAATTATAAATAGTTGCTCTGAGTAAGATTAATCATATTTTCCTCTTGTGGGCCGCTTTCATAGTTGTGTTGTGCAGTCTCGTGGGACTTTTTTTTTTTCCCCCCTCTATATTTAAAAGTTCCAAAGATTTTTGTACATTTTTGTAAACCTGCTGCACAATACTAAACGCATTCAGGCAGGGCGTAACTGATGCAGAGACACTAACGGCATCAGAGAATGCAAGTTTGTATCAGCTGAATGTGTGACTCAGGGCTACTTGGATGTGTTCACAAATGCCTCAGGAGGAATCTGGGCCTCTGAATTTCAGGCGGACTCATCCAGAAAAATACTGGTAACCCACGAATTGTGTAAGTGTTATAAAGGATGTAATTACAAAGCTATTGTAAGTCTTTATCAACCCTTTTAGTGGGTTTGCTTTTATTAGAAGCACAGAGACATTAGTGTGTGCTTCATTAAGATTCATGTTTCTATTCTGTATGATAGGAGAAGGAAGCAAAAATTCACCTGTCACAACTGTCTTCATTTTGGTTCCCAAAAGAAAACCGTTTTGTTAAAGCTTCTTAGTTTACTAAGGCTGCAAAAGCCAGTGAATTTCATTGTTTTGTCTTGGAATACCACGTAGAAAAATCATGCTAATTTTAATCGCCACTTGGGGATTGTTTTTGTATGTGTGTGGGTTTTTTTAAAGGGGAAATGCACAATTATAATTTAATTTTTCTTTAAAAAGATGGTGAGGCAATCTCTTTCTTCTTGCTCCAATTGTAAAAAGGAGAGGAATCCTGAACCGACTAATGAGTGTAAGCCTAACGAGCATGATAAATACTATACATCAAATGATAATGCCCTACATTTTCTGTTTGAGGTGGAGTAGCACCAAGCTCCAGCTGCAAGCAAGCTCTGCCTGTTGCCCACGCAGGAACCAAGGCGCTGAGCCCAGCCTAACCTTCTCTGCTTATCAGCTGTAGCTTTGTGCTGTTAACCATGGCTATGCATCATTTTTGGTTGGTGATCAGAGAGGGTTTCCATCTGCCTGGCAAAACATGAAAAGGCAGTTTGGCTGTCCTAAAGCTCTTGCGTGGCAGTGTAAAGCCAGGAGTGAAACTGCAGTTTAGTGAAGTGAAACCATTTACCTGAAATGCACAAGGTGTGTTATCCATACAATATACTCTCAGATTGTAATCCAGAGAATTGCAAGACAGGCAGCCAAAAACCGCTACTTTCAGCTGTCGAACGGCACAGTCAGAGATCGGTTCTCCAATAAGAGCATAAGTTCCAAAGCTGTTTAAGAGAATGTGACAGGCATAAGGATCCAACAGGCAGTAGCAAGAAGTAGTTTCCTCTTCCACAGACATCACTTCCTGCAAAATGAAATTCAGGACAATAGGAGTCATGACATTACTTGTTTATTCAACTGGAATGTAAAGTATTTCTGTGAGCCAGTCTGCACACTCTTTACTCATGTTGACCTCAGGGGAGAAGGCAGACTACCTGAGTAAATACTCCCAATTTCGCCCTGAGTCAGCAACAGGATTTATGGCAGTACATTGTGCAGAATTCAGTGTGTACAGCGTATAATAATAATGCTGATGCGTAAGCAATTTTAGCGTCTTTTTTTCAAGTGTTCTTGACTTTCTAGCTAATTTTTTCCCCAATGTCAAGTTAAGAAATTACCCTGAAGATTTAAGTCAATAAGCAAACCTTGAACAATAGTTGGTATTTGACTTCCTTTAGAACATCCATTACAGTTATGTTTACCTTCATCAAAAAACTACCTATCCTTCTCTTTTGCCTTTCACACTTAGTTCTGCATTACAGCATCATTAGGTGGGGTATTTGAGCAGTCTACAGCCTGGTGTTACACTCCTCCTTAATTCCAGGGTGTCTGCAACCAGCGCTGATGGAGCTGACCGAGTACTGCATGCATCGGAAGGAGGAAAACTAAGCTGAACTTGAAATGGTTTAAACAAGAGCAACAGTGGTTAAACGAGAGCATAGTAGTTTGGAGGAGGAAAAGGATAGAGTTACGGTATCCATGAATGTCTTAACTACTGTTTTTTCCCCTCAAAATGCAATGAACCACATAGTTCCAGAAGCAGCAGTGCAATAAAATCTGATTGACTATGGATTTGTGTCTAGTTACTGGGTTCTGTGAGTCTAATAAGATGTACAGTGAACACTTTATAGTTGGGAAATTCAGCGCCTTTCCACCCCGTGTGGATTTCTGTAATGTTGAATAACAGTTTGGTTCATGCTTTAGCGATCCCTTCAGGAGCAGTATTAGGAGGCTGTCTCCCTAAATGATGCAGAAAGTTTAATCTGTTTGAGACTGCTGCCTACCAAGCAGTTTCAGTCAAAGATGGCCAGTCAGCTTAAAAAATGCAGGTGGACAGACACAAATGATTAAATGCCCTTGTGGCAAATGCACAAAGCTTAATTTCCTCAGTAAACAAGGATTAGAAAATACACTTTCAACTAAAAAAAGCAAAACATTTAATGTACTCTAGTCCTTCAGAGGTTATGAGCGCAGGATGATCACTGCCCATTAAAATGAAATGTAAGAGAGACTAGATTTTTAAATCAGGAGGATCCTTCTAGATAAAAATATACACTTCAAGGTTTTTTTGTTTTTAACCCAGATCCATAACTAACTTTATGTTGTGATAAAATCTTGCACGGATATAATGATCTGTGCTGAGATGAGTCTCTTTGGTAGCTATGATCTATCAAAGCAATGTTTTTAAAAATAACTGGCCACTGGCTTCATTATGAAGGGATCTGAGAAAATGAATACTTTCTCATGTCACATGGGCTAGCCCATAGAGTTGACCCTCTTTAGCACATCTTGGTAAAATAGTTGAAAATAGTTCAGCTGCTTCTTAACAAAATGCAAAACATGTTTTTAAACTGACTGTTTCTGTCACTTACATAATCTTTGACCTGTACCTGCATGAAGAAGAGTAATCACTTTTCCATCATTAGTACGGCCTTTTAAGTGGCAACAGAAGTCTAAACTTACCTCCCATTTTCCTTGGTGTGTCCTTTTTTTCAGGTGAATATTCCAGTGTTCTGAATTTACTTCTGCACAGTGTGGTATTGTCAAGGCAAATGGAGTGCTGACAGACAAATCTGAGGGCCCACAAGTTACTTCTGGTCCTAGAAGAACATCTGTGCCTTCTGGCTGTAGGCTTGGGGGGGGGGAGACAGTAACATCCGTCAGGATCTTTTTAATAAGGAGCAAAAATTTACTTTAACTGCAGATTTTAAAATATTTTAGTTAAAAATCTAAGTATGTCACTGGTCTGTTACAGAAAAGGATAAAGTAGTCCATGACTCTGCTATTTTTTAGGTAAAAGCAGTAGCTGGAGATGAAACAAAACTATTAGGCCACATCTACTCAAGTCGTTGGCTGGTCAGTTTAGCATTCTGGTCTTTACATTTCAATTTGCTTAAACCAAATACAAGACTAAAATTACTCTCTGCAAGTAAGCCTTGCCTTATGCACCAGCTGGTGGTATTACCATCTAATTCTGCCTTCAAAGACTGTCATCAACAATATTTTCACAGTAGTGAAGATAAAACAAATTATGGTTTAAAAACTCAGTCTCATAAATTTTTCCAGATTGAGTGTGATCTCCCTGGTTTGAAAACACATTTGTATTCTGCAGGATGAACAAGCGAGGTAACATAGCAGACACCAGGGAGAGAACTTCTTTTTGCTTGAATTTAGAACTCTGCAAAGTTGATATGTGTGCGGGGGCTCCATTACAGGCAATAGCGATCCCATCAGCACAACTGAAGTCAAGGGATTCATCTATCCTGAACATAATCACCTACGTTTGGTTAGGTTAACTGCTTGCTGAGTTATAAAGGTGAAGTATCTGACAATCTTCTCTTTCATTCAAACCTAAATTTAACCCTCTCCCACACAAATGTGCTTTCCTTACCTCTTAAACACCCGTGCAGAGCCAGTGACAAATTGGATGAGTCTCACTTCTCGGACACTAAAGCCAGCAATTGCAAGGTCCTGTCCTGTTGGGGGATTTTTGGGGGGTGGGGTTTCTTTTACACTGTAATTCTTCATCTGGGTTCTATGACCCAAATTTTTGGCTTCTAAATTATTAGACATGTAGTTCACTCTTAGAATTAAAGCAAATGGCGTTTCCAAGATTAACATAAGGGGAAGAACCTCAACCAAGATATAAATGACAGAATAATAAAATGAAGGTAGAAATAAGAGGAAAATCCCTGCTTAAAAGATCAGGACACACCTCCACTGCCATGTCACAAGCCAAGAACAACACAGCCCTTAGAGCTGTGCAATAGCCGCAGGGCCACAACCGACCCACCCCCTGCTGCCCGTGCTGCGCCCAGTGCTCCACGGCTACGCTGTTAAATTCCACGGTGCCCAAGCCAACCTAGGTAATACATTTAAGCGAGTGTAACTCGCATGCGGGCACACTTACACGCAGCCTGCACTGAAATCAGATTCCAATCCTGCACAGCCACCTAACATCGCCTGGGGGTAGCATTCTCAGCGTAACTGTAACAGCAGGTGCTCTGAAAATGCAGTTTAAATACCACTCTCGCTAAAGATGTGAAAAGTTCCAACAACTTCAGTGACATCCCTTACTAAAGACTACGTGTACAAGTGTCTGTGAGATGAAGACTGCGGGGGGGAGGGACGGGGACAATTCTGCTTTTTCTTTTTCAAGTGTCATAATAATAAATGCTCCCTAAGCCTCAGAGCTTCTAAGCGTCTGTAGGATTCTTAGGCTGAAAAATCAAAGCTGTGGTTGTAACGCAGCTTCTACTGCAGCTGCCCCGTCCCTCTCGAACAGCGAGCGCATGCAGGGGGGGCAGGAGTGGCGAGCACAAAGCCGCAGCGCTGCAGGCCCCGCGTCTCAGCGACGGCAGCCGTCTCACCCCCTCGGAGACGCATGGGATCATGTGTTTTGTTGAACTGATACCTGAGAATGACTATCCTAAGCAAACAGTTGAAGCAAAAAAACCTATTTGCTTCTGCTTATGCCTATGAATAACAATTTTTCACAACTCTTTCATTGCGAGGAAAACTCTGGTTTTGCACAAAATACTATCACTTAACACCAACCACTGCTACCCTTTACAAATAGTTACTCGATTTCATTAAAACCTTCCAGCAGTTACCCCGAAGCACTTCTCTTTCCAGCTAATTTAAGTCATCCCGTTACTTACAAATACAAAGAAAAAATGTCTCAGACTTATTAGAAATCCTCGAGCCAGATTTTATATCTATTTTTCAGTAAGTTATTCAGTTCATAGGATTCCTCTCTGCTGTACCTCGGCAAAGGCTGGTGCGTTCTTCCTTATCTCTGTTTTGATGCAGCTGCAGGAAGGGGGTAACAAAAGTCTATTTCCAGAGAGCGAGTCAAACCGTAGTTTTTTAACTTGGTTGGTGCATTTCTATCCTATCTCTCTCCCAACACGCACATCCTTTGCCAAGTGGCTGCTGCTGACAAATGCATAAAGTACGGGGAGGGTGGGGAGGTGGTGGTGGTGGCATTTTGCTAAAGTTACCTCCAGTACAGAGCTTGAAAATTCATCTTCAGTAATGGGAGCAAAATACAGGTGATTTTGTTTTCAGCACAACACCCTTTGGAGACACGAATCCAGACTTTTAGTTATGCTACTGGTGATGATTCCCACCAGAAACAGCTCAAATTTTTCAAGCATCGAGAACGAAACAAAACACAAATATATAAGATACAAAAAGAAATAACCTCAGTAGTGGTAGGAGAATCCTGGTAGCAGCCTGGCAAATTGACGAGAAAGACGACTGGGAGACTCTGACTAGTCTTCCAAGTGCCCTCCCACCCACATCATTAAACATAATAATAAAAAAATTAAAAGAGAAAAAGCCAGAGTCCTAGGCATAGTGTAGGCTCTGGTCGCAGGCAGCGCCAGATTTCCAGGGTCACTCTGTAACCGCTGACTGGATTCCTCAGGGGAGCGTCACGCAGGGATGGGTGTGGGGGCACCGGCTGGCCGGTCTGAAAGGAGCTATTTAATTGCTGTTGGGGAACCAGTCCCCTTGTAGAACATATTGGATAAACATATGGGAGTTCTGGGAATTATTTAATGCCAAATGAACTGAAATCAGTTAATGAGATGAACTCTCACACTTGTTGCAAGTAGCAAGAGTCTTTCTGTGTAATAACTGACATGGTATTTTAAGACCCTCATGGAGTTCTGAGCCGTTTCTTAGGCAAGGTGGGAAAGAGAAACATTACCAAATGCGAGTATTTAATATTCCCATTGTTGCAAAGTAAAACAAATCAGTAACCAGATCTGTCCCCTCAAATCCATCAGAAAAATCAAAGGTCTAAGTTTTCCAGTAAAAGACAGTCTCTGTTGCTGAGCAAAAATTTAAAAATGTTTTGTTTTTCTAATACTACTAAACTGGAAAGAAACATTAGGTATTTCACCCCACAATATTGTGCCCTCTGCAGAGTACTAGGAAGGAGGTTTCTTGCATTTAGAGTTTTGTTTCCAATTTAGAAATTGCTGCTAGAGGGACATTTGTACCTGAAGCCAAAATGCTGAGAAAATGTTCTGGGGAGGATCTAGTCCCGCAAGGAGAAGTCTGGTGCCACTCGGAGCCCTGGGCATGGCAGCGGCCAAAGCCTCTGGCCACAAATGGTGCTGCAAATGCTGCACCCTCTTGTCACCTTCTGCCGTGCAGAGGCCCCGAGCTGCAGGCGTGGCAGTACCAAGGGCTGCGTTCCATCCCAGAGCGCGCTCCAGCAAAACTCCTTCTTGGAATACTGTGAAGGTTAACCGGGGAAGCAGGGAAGTGACGAGGAAACAATGCTGAGTGTCCATTTTTTTCTGGACACCGTGAATTTCAGAGAATTATTTAGTATTTCCTTTCACTATTTACTCTCCCAGTCACTGATTACAACATCTGCAACAGAGAACCTAATGGTGTAACGGGCTCCTAAATGAGCCGTTACACCTGGGAGGGGAAGGCTGTCCGGTAAGGAGCACATCCGTGCCGCGAGGCTGCACTTCTCCTTGCGGTTCGCTCTTTGGATGGCAAAATATTTGCTTTTGGACTGCTACAGACACTGAAACGCCGTTTTCTCCTTCCCCTTTGCACCGACACTCATACAAATGAATGTGATGGAAAAAGACCAGCAAAATAAATTCATGGTTTAAAAAAAAATTCAATTTAAAAAAGGAACAGCATGATATTTAAACTATATACCCATCAAGCCTGCGGTTTACAGCTGAAATGGATTCTATTGCTGTGGGTTGCTTTTGTGAGATGAGAAAATTTTGCCTTTAGAAAATAAAGGTACATTATTTGTCGCATTCATATACCACATTGCGTGTAAATGCATGCATTTAGGAAGCTTTGATTTTTCAAATTATATAATTACAAAATATGTTTTAAGTTCGGGCAAGAGTGTCTGGTTTCATTCTGTGTATGCAAACCCCAGCGTGTGAATACTATGTATAGATTTTGGACACGTGAAGTTAAGTGCGCACCAGGAATACGTTCCGTCTTTCATATTGTGCAACCAAATGTGCTCAATTACCACTGAACCTTCACGTTTCTGCTAATTTCCTACAAAATAAAAAGACAAAGAAAGTGGGGAGAATAGTAACATGAGACCTGGTTTTCTCAATCCTCAGTTTTCTTTTCTCCTTCTATTTTTCCACTCTAATCCTCCCATTCTTATTTTGACTCTATGGTTGGAATCTCTGAAAACAATTATTTTACAGTATTTTCATAGTGACTGCATCTCAGGTTGTTATTTTTTTCTAGTATTTATAGTGGCATATTCACAATTTACAAAGTTTAGTCAATCTAAACTCGTAAGAAGTTTTTTTATGATACTAACCACATGAACTAATATACCAGTCCCAGCTTTATGTTAATGGAAGAATTCAGCCTGAGGGTTTTTGTATACTCGGGGACCCAAGTTTATAGCGGCACATGTAAAGAAAAATAATTTGTTTATACTGTAGGTGACTAAATGGTCATATTAATTAAGAATCACTTTGGCTATTCTCATCTTTTCTCAAATTGCAATCGGTATGGTAGTGGAAACAATATTAAAATGACAGCGTGTAGAGTGTAGTGTAGGAGAAAAAGGCTGTGAGAATGCAGAAATAGAAAAAATGGTGATCAGGAAAAAATACCAATATTTCAGGGCAGGTTCTGCCCTCTGTTATAGCTCTGTTAACCTTGTTACCCAAGTATGCAATACAGACGACATTCAACTAGGACACTATTATCGGAATAATGGCAGACTGACATTTTTCTCTTCCATACAGTTTTCACACAGGATATTTCAAACGGCTTTATGTGCATCAAGGGCGCGTAAGAGAACTGCAACAAACATGCTCACTGCTTCAGAGTGACCCCGTAACAGCGCTGGGACCAGAACCCAGGATCGCAAACACCCGCCGATACCCATCTCTCCCACCCCGTCAGTGGGCTCTGCCGTTACCTGGCTGGGTTGTCGGCCCCTTCGGACTGGAGTATCAAACCTTTCCCTGCATTCAAGAACAGCTACGTTTTCATTAGCGCACGACTACAACATGTACAAGCCAGACACAGAAGCAGATTCCCCTGACCCCAACTACTTAAAGTACACAAAGGGATTCTTTACAGGTTGTTTTGTTTTGGTTTTTTACCCAGAGTATTTTGTGCCCTCTATAAAAAAGAAAGCTCAAAGCTGGTATCATGCTATCTAAAAGGCATCAGGGTTTCTAGTGATTTTGTTCCAGCTGTTTTCATCTTATTTCTAGACGCCAGTAAGACCAGCTACTCTGCCACAGCTGGCAAACATTTCTCTCCGTCGTAACAATCTAACTGGATTGCAGTATGTGTTTCTTATTTATTTTTCACTCCAAAACCTCTTTAAGCAGGTACGCTGGCAGCAGGTGGCTGTGGAGCACTAGCACTTTCAAGACAATATCCACCCACTAGACCTAGTGCTAGCCCTTCCACGGCGAGCCTCGGGGGCTCGGGAATAGGCTGTTGTGAACAGACATGCAATCCCTAGTAGAATCCTGAAGTATTTGGGTGCTGTCATCTGCACAGAACTGCTGGCACATCTGCTGAAATTGTGTTTTGCTTTTCTTGAAGAAATATGCTTGACCTGCCTCCTTGGTGGGGAGAATGTTACAAATATGGCCTTGGGGTGAGGAGTCCTGCCATCGACGTTACCTACAGGCTCTGGCCGATTCTAGGCTGGACAGAACTAGCAGAAGATCTCCCGCCAACAGTGCTGAGACCCGCACATCCCAGTCCCGTTACCCAAGTGACAATTTCTAACCGCGCAGAACCACTCACTGGCTGTAGTTCCCTGCAGCCTGTAACTAACTGCCGTGACGCATCTTGAGGTGTTCTGGTTCAAGGAACAAGTGATCTCTGTTCCAACGTAGCTCTGCTTAGTCTTCCTGGCAAGAGACATTTCACTCTAATTCTCGCTTGGGCCAGAATCAATAGCTTTGTTGTTTCTTTCACAAACATCAATAACCTGTACTTTCTGCCAGCATCAAAGCACACGTATGGTGTTTGAAGGTTGAGCTCAGCTATTTTTCTCTGTAAGTAGTCTTTTAGCAGTTCTTCAGGAAATTTTAGCCGCAAGAAGCATCCTAGAGGATTTATGCAGTGAAGCCCATGTATGTGTCCTTAAGACTTTTTGGTTTGGTGTCTTTTTGGAGGGACCACCAGTTCCATCACCGATCTGTCCAGTTACACGAAACACTGAAGAATTTTCAAACCTGAATTTGATTTATGTTTAGGATACATTGAGGTTTTCATTACACAGAAGATTGTATCAATTTACAACAAAACCATCTGATAATCTCATCACAGTATCTGCAGTGAAAAGGCGGAGGTTTTTTCCCCACTACAAAGTGACGGTGAATTCAGCACAGCTCTATCAGATCCCGTATCATCTCTGCCGCTCTGTGTCTTTTAATGCATCTCTCATATCCACCTACCTCAACAGCTAAATGAAGGTTAGAAGTGACAGCTAACATACCAGTCCTAAATAATCTAAATCTGAACACCACGATCCTTTTCTCTCATACACATTGAAGATGCATAAGGTACATACTATGGCGAGTTCAAATCTCTGCAAGAACCACCCAGGTCTTCCTTCTTGATGCATCTACTGATCTGGTTAACTTTAATATTAAACTAAATTCCACTGACTACCACGTGACGTGAACGCGGCTTCACATTCAGAAATTACAACTCAAGCTACTTTATTTTTAATGGTGATACATCTTCAACTTGTGAAGCAAAGAGCATCTACCCTTTCTCTAATCCAGTCTAATCCTCCACATCCAAGTGTTGTGCCTGTCCAGATGAACGACTGTCTACATTTTAGGGGTATCTGCACGGCAGACCGTGAGCTCGCTGGCAGCCCCGCAGTGGGGGTTAGTACTTCCATGTACAGACCAGGTATCATTCTGAACTGCCGGCATTCCCCCCCGCTCCGCACGGAAGCCCACGGGCAATACGGTGGAGGCTCCCTGCATGCCAGTGCAACCTGCAGCTGCTAGAAAAGTCTGGCTTATTCCACCCAGTTCAGATGGGTGAGTGACACATCAATCTTGCCTCAGCTACGTGAGGAAAAATACAGTGTTTTGATGGAAAAAATAAATGAATGTTTGCTTTTGTCTCACTTTATAGAATTTCAGTTTAAAGAAGGAGGAAAAATCTCTGTGTGATAATCTTCAGTTTGGTTTGCTATCTCTGCTTCTGCCCACAAAAAAGGAAAACAGGAGGCAAAATTTTCTGCTTGTTTTTAATTAACCTATTTTAATTCATTTCTGCAGAACCCTTGCAGATAAAACAGCTGTGGGGTTTTTTTTCCTTCCTTTTACATATCTTCATCTTTCATTGAAAATGATCAAAAACCTATGGCAGCAGATGGGGATGGAATATGAAAGTTTTCACAAAGGAGTTGAGATACCAGAGGAGGGAAAAAAAAGATTTAAGTTTTGAAAAATATATTCTAGGCTTTAAAATTTACAGGCAGCTTTGTATCTTTCAGTTCTTAAAGGAAAATTCCAGCAATCGCTTGGCTGTAAATTATTGTAAATATTTACGGTATATCCAAGTTACTTCTTTTCATGTCTCCTCAGATACACCCACCAATTTTTCAGTGCTTTTAGTGAATGTATATCTGAGGTAAGGGAGATAATAACTGCTGTAAAGAACTATAACCACCTCTCCCGTCCTCAGTTGTACAAACCTGCCCTTGATTGCTGTGTCTAAGCACTGTCCCTCGCACAGCACTCGAAATGAGGCGTAATCAGTGAACGGCTCTTCACCTGGGGCCACTGTTTCCTGAAATTACCCTTAAATTAATCAACTGAGGTATACACTGCAGATTATTCACTGAGCTCTGTTTGGAATGTAAATTCTGAAAGGGCAGTTTGAGAAAGCTAAGAAAGTTATTTAAAAACTTATTTTTTCTGAAAAAATATTGTTCGGAGTGCCTCACTGCAACTTGTAAGACTGGATGTACTGGCAGGACCAATAAATTCTGTCAGTGCGCTTACTGAACTACACTTTGCCAGCCTCATGCAGATTTAGGAGCAGCAGAAAGACTCAACATCTCAACTAAAATGAATTCAAGAGAAGTTCAGAGCAAGGAAAATAAAGGTCAGAAAATTTAACTGAAAAGCCTCAGTGGAACAAACCTGCATTGCAGAATTAACGAGCTCTGTTACAGAATCTTCACATCCCAGCTCCTCAGTGAGTTTAAAGTATCACTGACACTTTTCACTGGATGAAGACTTGGTCTTGTACTTGCGGAGATGCACACAAGATGCAGCAGCCGACTTCTGGCAACAACTCAAAAAGGGGGACTGTAGAGTGCTTTTCAGTAGCTTGTTTCAATTAAATAAAATCTGATTATCCCTGTCACTTTCCATCTGACAATCTCAGAAGATCTAGCAGTTGTTTATCCTCCAGAGAAGGGCAGCAGAGAGATTGCTTTGTCCACTGCTGAAACACGGCGGCTCAGAAGTGAAGTGTGAGGAGTAGCATGTGACAGTGTAAGGACACGGAATACTGCACCACTTTAGAAGCTGACATCAGGTACCTACATGTTCCTCTAGATTTAAATGGGGAAAGACTCTGGCTTTAATGATTTTTTTCTTTAAAACCATCATTACATACCTTTAGTGACAGCAGGAGGTGGGAAGTTTTGTTTAGTCTTAGAGGCCTACCTGCAGCAGCAGCGCTCTGTCTAGCATAGAAAAGGGGAGGGATGCAAAGGATGCTGTAAAAAAAAAGATGTAAATTGCTGTTTCTGCTGCCAGCCATATGAATATATTCCCCAGAGGCCTCATCCAGGCACTAGACTGACTCTCCTTAGATCTGACGGAGTCACAAAATAAAGAAAACCCATTGCAAACAGTAAGCGAAGGAGGTGAAGTATACTTAGTGGTAATGAAAACAAAGCCTTAAGCAATACGTACCACAGTCTAGTAGCACAGGTCAAAGGCTGAGCACAAGATTTTTGAGTGTTCTGTGTTTGCTGACAATCTTAAGGGTAGCATCAAGGTTCCTTAAACCAGGCGGGGAGGAGGAATATACCTGCCCAAAGAATATATGCCAGAATGACTGTGGCAGGCTTTCCTGAGTAGCAGCTCAGCAAGAAGCTGAGGTATATTTACTTGTATTTTACCTGCAAAAGGACACAAATTCCTGGAAAACACAGGCAGGAATTGGGGACAAACCAAACTGATAGAGAAGTTCTCACGTAGTGTTTGAACTCAAATGCTTGCATTGGGAGAGGCATTGCGACAAGTACTTACAACAATGGGTGGAGGTTTGATGCTGACAGTAGACAGCATGACTAGTCATTAATAACACTAAAAGGTGTAGTAATCTGAGAGGTATCTTAAGTATCGCTTAGTGTCTAGACAGTAACTTGAGTCCAAATTCCTGTTTTTTCTCTCCTGTTCTCCTACTACTGTAATTTCAGACACGATGTTTAACTTCATCTGCATTTCAGTTCATGTGCAACTTGAGGCATCCTGACCCAGTATTGGCACTCAGGGCCACTCCATAGTGCAGTCTGGCAACTAGACACATTATTTAGTTAATGAGTACTTGCACTCTTTACCCCAAGCTCTTCTAGCACTTTTCACCTCAGCTCTTGAGAGAGTAGTGCAAACCCTTGTATCTCTCGAGTCCCGTAAATTCACAGGGAAGTTGCCAAAACCCAAATGTAACAGTTCTGTAAAGTTTTTACTTTAGAATAAACTTGTCTTAGAAATTAAATAATGCAAACTTCTACCTCATGATAAAAACACCACAAACAAAAAAGAGGGTCTGAGGGAAGAAAAAACAACTGTAGGTCTAAAAATGAAGAGTGTGTTCCGCCCATCTCAATAGTTCACCACTATGGCTACCATTTCATAAGCTTTACCAGATCCTAGTCTAGTGCGAATGCTACACTTAGACTAAACAAGGTCTCGTCATTTGCTGAATTACACTCAATTACATACCAGTTTCATAATTTTAGTGTCTTGTAGGGTTTGATGAGTTTCTAGCTGAAAGCAAGTGAACCAAGCAAGCAAACTGAGCTGAACTGGGGTTCTGCTGATGTGCAGGCTCAAAGAAACAAGTGTGCAGAGCACTTTGATTCTTTATAGTGCATGTTGTGTGAAAATTAAAGCCGCTAGGAACTCTTTTTATGGGAACAGCTATCAAAATCTGCTACAACCATCTGTTTTTCCCTGGCCACGTTTATTCATAAAAATAAAGGGGAAGACCCATTCTAAAGCAAGTGACTTTGGGCCAAATTCCATTGTCTTTCTAATGCAGAATAAAGGCAGTTGAAATGATTACAGTGGAATCAATGAAAACACCCACATGTGCAGCTAGAAACAGAATTCAGTGCCATGCATCTAAAAGAGCATTTTAAAAGATTTAAAGCATCTAGAAATGAGCTAGGTTTGTTTTGTATGACAGGTATTTGTGACATACATGACGCACCAACATAAAAAAACCCCAATGACCTGCACTCGCCAAACCTATAGTTACTCTGTTTCTTTTCCTTTTCTCCCTTCTTGTCTTTGAAATAAATACAACAGAGCTGAAACCTTGAGAACCTCAGAGAACTAACTTGTCTATTTATGAAAGAGCACCAGTATTTCAAACATCACCTTCCTGTCCTACCAGACACAATGCTGAAAAAACCCCTACAGATAAGACAAATTAAGAAATGGTCTTGAGCATTCAGTTACTCACATCATCTAGGCTACCAAATATCTGTCATGAAGTAAGAACCATTCAGTGCCTACACAGCATACAGTCCTTCAAACAGATGACCTGGACAGTGAATTTTAACCTGCCGTCTGCATATTATGAGAGTCTATGGGCCCCAAGGTTCTATAACGAGTAATTAATGAAAGCATCTGTGCTGTTAGTAGACTTCCGTGACATAAGTCTGCAAATCAAAAATGATAAAATCATTGACTCAGAATTCAGCACTTATCATACATCAATCTCCTTGAGGCACCCTATCCTTTAACAGCATTTGCAATAATTCCATGTGATTTCACAGAAGCATCCCACAAAGACCAGTTTTGCTGTCATTCATACAGATACAACGTACGTCACAGCGGTGTGGTCACACCAGCACCAGGGAGGACGGAGCGATTCTTGCACGTTCCCTTCCTTTAGACAGTGTTGACAAGAAATCCATTAAATGAGACAGTTCCACTGATTCTGGATGTGTGTGTGTGTTTTTTATGTACTCACCTGGACTCCTTTTGAGTGATGGCAAGATAGATTTCCCACGAACTCTCTTCGGGAATAGCTCCATGTGGTATCAACAAACTGACTCCTACAAAAGAGCAAAGGCAGGACTTACCTCTGGGAAAGGCACTGGGTGTAAAGAACAATGCACAATTGGCCTCTGATTTACAAGACCTAGAAAGGCCAGCTCCTACAGCAGAACGCTCCTCTGAAATAGGGGGTCTGACTGCAACATCATCAGATGAAAGGAAAATGTATTATTAATATGATCCACATAGTTACTGATACTTAACTGTCTTACAGGGTCTGGAATTATCTAGACTCATATGCCTAAAAACTACTTGCTCCAACAGAGGTCTTGCATCCTTGACATCCCACTGTTTTGTGTCACTATGTGACACTGGATTCATCGTCAAGATGTGACTGAAGGCTTCTCTTCATCCTTGGGTACAGGCAGACACTGTCTCCTTCCCCACTTACACAAAAGAGAATAATTCATGGAAACAAAAGGTACCATTCAGCTGTTTCCTTAAGGCTTCCAGCAAGAGCAGCGTGTAATCCCTCACTTTGATGGTCTTGTTACCCTGACAGGCTTTTATCTGATGCACCAACATAACAGTCGCTTTTGAGTTCCCCATTTTAATTTTTCTTCACACACCCCCTTTTTTATTTTTTTATTTTTAATCACAAATACAGTCAAAAGCAAGTGTGCCTTTGGTAACTTGTAAGTTAGCTTTGCCAGTTCCTGCAAGGCAGTTCAGGCAGGCCAGTTACGAAAGATTTTAATCATTTGTTGACTCACTCTTACGTGCCAAAATGCCTCTCAGTGGTACACATCTTGTCATCTGCATAGCTCTATGTTTCACAAGACATGATCATGGCTAAAGCTTTTCTTGAAACCTCTTTGCCCCTTTCTAACTTTCAAATCAAGTCTGATAATTCAAGGGTCACAAGGCATCTCATAATGGAGACACACCAAATTAGTCTGAATTTGCCTGGAAATCACCATAGTCTTTAGTTCATAGAATCACAGAAAGGTCTGGGTTGGAAGGGACCCCAAGGATCACAGAGTTCCAACCCCCCTGCCACAGGCAGGGCCACCAACCTCCAGGCCTGGACCTACACAAGGTTGCCCAGGGCCCCGTCCAACCTGGCCTTGAACACCTCCAGGCATGGGGCATCCACCCCCTCTCTGGGCAGCCTGTTCCAGCCCCTCACCACTCTCTCTGTAAAAAACTTCCCCCTAATATCTAATTTAAACCTTCCTTCCTGTAGCTTTTCTCCTGTAGTTCACATACATAATAACTACTGAATCCAAGTGACAGCATTTTTGTTTTACTCCCCAAGCATAAATTAGAAGTTAACACAAATGCTTTCCACCAGGTACCAGTGAAATTAAACTGTTGTATAGCATACTCAGTATAGGAAGATGAGATTTTACTTTGGCTATGTTGCACAATGCAGAACCTCAGCTGAGTAGTGACTTGATTGCACTGTAATTTACAATTGGCTAGCAAATTCGAGCTTACGTAAATAGGCAGAAGGAAGTACATAAATTGCAAGTGGATCAAATATGCATATTTACATAATCTAATTGATGGGAATTGCATTATATAAAGTAGCTAAATATACAGTATGAGGGACTTCTTCATTTATGGCTTAACTGACTTAGTGCCTCTGCCTTTGTAATATTCATTCCTGAACATAAGAACAACCTGTGAAGAAATGAACACGTTCCACGTGTTGTGCATGACTGTACACGAGATGGTGCATCCCTGAATTATATACTGTTATCAATCTTCTCCAAATACAGATCACATTTTTCATGGTAACCTTTAAAGTAACTGTTTTATGAAACATGAAGGATAAACTCTAAAGCATTCAGTCTGAGTAGATACTAAGAGAAAAGCCCAGACACACCAGTCAAATAAAATCAAAGTTGAATTTAAAGGTGACTTTGAATAAAGATCACCAGAGTTCAAAAGATACCCTCTTAGCAATGGTGGTACCTGGTGATTTCTGCTACATTTGCCATTTTGCATAAGAAACTATCCAACATAAGGAGCTTTATTCAGCATGATACAAACATAGTGATGTAGTGAAACATACTGCAGGAATATGATTCTAACATCCTTTACTTGATTCTAACTTGGTGCCGTATGTTTTCAGCTAATTCAACAAAATTTCTTAAGTCTAAAATATGTCTCACAAAGCTCTAAAGTCACAAGCTAAAAACTTTACTTCTTCTAAACAATGCAAATTGAGCATCACTGCTGCGATGTTTCGGTGCATAGCCCAGTCTTGAAATGCCCCTGACTTTGAAGTGCCCCACTATGGAAATCTGTCAAGCTGTTAAGCTAAAAGAAAGAGAAAACCAGAAAGCCAGGAGTAAGTGCTAATGAAAGCCACACGAGAGTTTTCATCGGGAATGGAAGCTGTTCTCCAGAGACGGCTGTTTGTTATATGCTGCAGACTTTAATAAGATAATGAAGCCTGACAACGTTAACGCAGTCAGATATTGATGCGTGTAGATTCTGCTTTGAATATGACCTCGTTATATAAGATGCTGATCCAATATCGACCTCCTTCCCGGGGAGCCATTCTTTTGGATCAGGATCCAAGTAAGCAACAGCTTTGGTTAACAGGACTTTCATGCTTAAGACATCAAGAGAGGCAGTAATTTATTACAGTTCAGCTAGGCATAATGCCGCTTTACTACTCATCCCGAGCTTTGTTCTCATCAGTCATCTCCTGTGTGGGCAACATGCTGTACTTCCCAAAATTCGCATTAAGGGAACCCCTACTTTTTTTTCCTTTTTTAATATTTTTTTTTATTTAGTTGTAGAACACTTCAGCAGGCAAAATAATTTTAATCTAAAATTATTTTATATGCTTTTAATGAGAAAGGATCTACTCACCTGTGTTTGGAACCACTAAGCGGCCACCCAGGTGTCCAAAAATAGCAGTTGTCTTCAGCTCACTTCTTGTTGAAATAGAAGACAGGTTCTGAATATACGTAGCCTTGTTTCTAGCCTGTATTGTACCAAAAGCTCTATTATTCCCATGAGGAAAAGTCCCAGAATGTGCCTTTCCATGATACTCGGCCCTCTCTGTCACCCCTAGGGACACCATGAACGAGCTCTGAACTTTGACTTTGATGTCTGACAGGGGGTTGAACAGTGAAGACTCCGTCATCAGCTCCTTGTCTATGGGATCCTGCAGGCAGATTGGGCCACTGTACGTTCTGCTCACTGTCAAGTCAGGCTGCATGGACGAGTTCAAAAGCAGGGAGTTACCTGGTAGAATGGAGCACATCAGGGAGTTAGTTGCGGTATTGAGATGTTAAATCAGAGATCTCTCTCTGACCTCTCTGCCGTTTCCTTTTTGACTTGCTCTTCCTTCCTGATACTCTCAGAACTCAAACCCTCCTAAGCTAATGTTAAAAAACAGATGAAACGATGCAATAAATATAATAGGTACTTCATCACTGTGTTTATTGCACTTCAGTCAACTCCAGAGCGCATGAATCCAGGAAGGAACTTCCTTCTCGGTTTGGACTCAGGCTTGTGTGTAGGCCCTTTTTCTTTCCCAATTAAAACCCATTGGGTGAAACACATCTTCCTGCAGACCTTATCTGTGAGCTATGAAACGAGAGCTACATGCCTGAGGGAAACTGGGCTGAAAAGAAGGTGGGGCAAGAGTATTAATATGGGGAAAAATACCAGTTACTCATGTAGGAGCATTTTAGTTCAGAAAACTCTGAAAAAAGAAGAAATGGAGAGATTTAGGGCCTGAATCCTTTAGCTGATTTGGGGATTTTTGTTTGGTTTTGTGTTTTGTTTTGGGTTGTTTTGTTTGGTTGGTATTTAGTAAACAAAGTTTTCCAAAGTAACTGGTTTTGTGGAAATGATCTGTACTGCATCCTTGAAAATGTGATGAATTTAAGAGACTGCAGGTTGGGTTGCTCCCATTATAAATACATTTCTCCAAAGAATACAATTTGGATCACTCTAATTCACTCTCTGTATGTCAGAATTGCACACTCTTTTCTCAGCAAACTGAAGAGAGAACTGCCCTTTTTTTTTTTTTTTCAACTGAACTCTTCAGTTTACAAATGCTCTTATTTAAAAAAAAAAAAAAACGAGAGACAGAGCACCCAAAGTAACTGGAACTGGACTAAAAGCATCCTGACATAAGAGAAACTGGCACACTCATATTTTCAGAGCATCCAGAAGTAATGTTTTTGAAACACTAAGTCAAACAAACAATTCCCCAGACTCAAAACAAGACTTTCATGGCAAACTGAACAACAAAGGAAAAAGTCACTATTTGAGACAGTCACTGAGAATTACATGATGCTTATTAGAGGCTTGGATTTTTAAATCAGTGAGTAAACATCCTTCAAACATCCTTGTCTGCCAAGCCCTTTTTTCAATTTCTTGCAATTTACGCTTGGTGAGGAATGTCTCCCAGAAAAGAGTAACTGTAAAAACAACAACACACGCACAAGAGCAAAACAAACCCAAAACAACAACACAAACCAAAAAAAACCCCACCAACCACAAACCTCCAAACAAACTCTGCAACATATTTCACTTTTCCGAAAAGAGGAGAGAGACAGGGATACTTTCACACCCCACCAACGCACTCACCCACCCGCAATAAGGCAGGTCTCTTACGTTAGAATGTCAGTACAGAATTAAAGAAACACACTATGTTAAAGTAATCACCATTTATATTCCTCCCCACCTTTCTGTCCAAAGGAAATAATATTCCAGGAAACAACTGCGTGCTGCTTTTAGTAAAAGTAAATATTTCTTCCACATCTTACCATATTGGGGATTTCTGAAGTGTGGGGGTTTTTGTTTTGTGGTTTTGTTTGGTTTTTTGGTTTGTTTTTAAATCAATACATGCTTACACATATTTATTTCCCACAGACCTCAGAATGCGGATCTTTGCATGCTAACAGAAGCTTATACAAACACTTAAAGTTGGGTTTCTCAAATTAACGGTAATAACTAAGCACTTCCACTGGAGTAAAGAAAATGGAGAATCTGTCACTGAATAGGAAGGAACTAGAGATGTGCTTTCTGGGTTTATTTGTTTTGGTTGGTTTGGGGCTTTTTGTAAGTCACAACTGTCAGCGTACAAGCTAGTAACAGTATTTCTAAAGCACTTAAGAGTGTCATCAGGAAAGATTAGGGATTTGTCCAAGTTGCCACGACAGATCAGCAGCAGCGAGAGCAAGAGGCAGTTCTCACCACCAGATCCCGTTCCGTATGCTCAGCTGCCCTTCCCTGGCTCTCACCACATCTGCTCAGCATTAGGCTAGAATGCCCTCCCACAGCCGGCATGAGCTTAGTATCTCTTTGCAGTAGGAGCTCTGGAGAGAAGAAAATGAAATCACACCACTAACCTTGTCTGACTGTTTTAAAATTAAATGTCTGGAAGCCTCCTGTCAGTGCAGATGAATCAATCACATCCACGCCGTACTCACTCTGACTCCGTCTGTAAAGGGTAACGCCAACCACCAGCACGGCTACGGCAATGACTGCTGCTCCCAGGCCGGAGTACAAGGCAATGTCACTGGCAGTCTCAATATCTGAAAGGAGAAAAAGGGGATACCACGTCAGCAACACTCATGAAAATGCTCTGACTGGCACTGGCTGGCTGTGAGCAAAGGGGAGGTAAAGCTTGAGACATAAACGTGGAGCAGATCGCAGCAGAGCGCAAAGGCACACTGAAAAGCAAACGTTTGAAAGCACGAGCAAATTTCCTGATGCATCACTCCGTACAGGTAAGCTTACGTTGTTGTAGGGATTGCATCATGATCTTTACAGGGTTGTTTTTTTTTTTAAATGGGACAGTTGGACTTGTAGCAGTCAGAAGCAGAGCACTTGCCAGTAAATAGCCCACTCTCATCAGCACACCCTGCGAGCCCGGGCTCCTTGCTGAGGACTGCATGCCATCCCTTCCCATTCCCCAGCCAGGCAGTACAGCCAGGGAGGGCTGCTTTAGGTGTCGGCAGGGTCCCATCCCCTGCTGGCTTCCAAGGACAGGTCAGTTTTAGGTTTGAATTCTGGAGCCAATCCAAGTCATGAATCCACTGAAAAATCTTAGTGATGATTTCCCCTTCCCCTCTCTATTTTCTGTGTGAGCTTTAGTATAAGAAGGAACAGCCCATCCTCTCCCAGCTCAGAGAGGGGCTAGGGAGATCCCACGTATCTTCTCAGACTCGGGCAAGCATCTTCAGTCTTAAACACCAGGTTGGGAACCCAAACCTTTCCTGTGATCACACCCATGCATTAAGCTTACAACCAAGTTTTCTAAGACTTCAAACTTTTACAGCAGAGAAGAATTCAATTCTTTGAAAGAATGAATCCACATGAAACTTGCCATATTATGTAATTGAATTATCCAGTCCCGCTTTTCTAGATCTTCTGGGATTTGGGACCACGCAGCATGAAATTAAATTACTTGGCAGGTACACTTAGTGGGTCCTTAGATAGTTCCTTAATGCCAAACTCCAGTTTAGAGAAAGAGATAATCATGTATTCACCCTATACATCATCTGTTATCCCACTGCACTATGCCTCTGCTCTCAAGTGAGAAACACTTGGTACAGAAAGTGCATTTATTTATAACAAATGATGGTGACAAAAATTAACTAGGAAATCCAGAATACTCAGGATCAGTGAATAAACTGCAAGGTACAGAAATAGGATATAGCAAGTTATATTCAGCATTTAATAAATAGCCAATTACTGAAATTACTTAATTAGTATTTGGGAGGAGGCTTCTGTTGTGCATATGTTTTTCTGCAGAAGGTCAGATAACTTTATTTTAGCTGAATTTTTAAAATGAACATGAAACTTCAGACCACTGAGATGAAAGAAATGAGTACCTACGGGCAGCATCAGAAAAGCTGATTTTCCTGGCTCACCCATTTCTTACATAAACTGCGTGTCTGACAGCCGAGGACTCAGGAGCTGGACTCAGGGGCAGGCACGCCAGCTGCCAGCGGCAGTCGCTGCGCACCCCCTGCTCCCGAACGTAAGTGAAATGCCGTATGAATTGCAGCAGCAAGGAGGCTGAGTACGTAAACACTGCTTTAAGTGGGCTGGAGCACGTGGGAGATTCGCTGTGAATAAGGCAACGTTACAGACTTGAAAGTACAATAAACTGTTTGGCTCAAACATCCCTACTAGAAAACACCCTTTCCATCCCCGTTCTCAGACTGTTCCCAGTCAACCCCAAATGCAACATTCCAACATCCCATTCAACCCAAAATAAACATTTTGAGATCAGTTTTACTAAAAACACTATTCAGCCCAGAAAATACTTCTGCAAAAATTGTTGACTTTTCAAATAGCCTCATACTGAAAAAGGTTTCTGCTTTTAACACATTTAGAACTTCCCGGGGCGGTAAGCGGGGGCTACATCACAGTTTCCATGCAAATACCGGCTTTCAGAAGAAATCCATCTTCTGTGAGACCTCACAAGTAATCACAACCGAAAAACTCGTAAGTAGCTCTTATCCAGCTTCCTAGAACGTTACAATTGCTACGCAGTTCTACTAAATAAATAACTAGAGAAAAACTTTCTTTTTCCGAAGCCTTTTTTTCCATGAGATGTCCCCCTTGAAAAATGTTGTGTAGAGAATTTAAAGCATTTTATGTTCAGAGTTAGGAATTGTAGGAAGCAAGCTGTTAGCTGACAACGTAAACGTATTAGACTACCAATGGGAAATGCCCATATTATCTTTTTGCATTTACTTTTTCCATCTGGCATTAGGACAGGGTCACCAGGAAGACTGGAAATACCTCAAATCAAACCAAGACTACCCGAATCCCAGTCCAGTGCCTTGATCACATACTGGTTTATCTCTGTTTTATCTCTAGTATCAGGTGCAGAAAGAAAACTACAGAAACTAATTACATTTCTGCTTCTTCCAATTTTCTATTCTCAAGCTGTTTTGTTGTTACAGGGAATTAATTATGAAACTCCACTGTTGACTTATTTTTTGTGGGTAACTAGCACAATGAATAAGCCAGGAGAAGAAATGCTACGTACGACCAGTGGCAGAAGAAACCTATCAGCAAGTGGGCTCTTCTCCTTTCTAGAGAAAGGGCGAGCTGGTAGTTATTTCACCATAAAGCATATTTAAGACTTCCATTTTGATCGTTACTTTAAAACAGAAAAGTGATGAAAATTTGAATTACCTCTTCCACCTTCTTGGGATAATAAATTAAAAAGTCTGAAACATGCAGAAATAACCTATCAGTAAAAAATTACTGCCACCATAACAGCAACAGGTAGAAAATATAGGAGTTGATCTTTCACCATCAAACCCAGAATATAAAACATACCTCAAGTTCTCACTTTTAACTGCAATTCATTACTTTAAATCTACTTAAATAGTTTAGCTTCTTTTCAGGTGATTGAGATATCAGATAATTTAAGGTTCATACTTTTATAACTGCACAAGGCTGTTGTACATGGGTTAAAGATGAGAGCAAGAATACAGAATTTTTAAAAATGAGAACAGTTTGACTCAAGCAAAAATTTTCTGGAGAGAAGAATTTTGTTTTCAGTGAATACTTTTAGGTATCCCTAGAACCTGAACGTGACGCTGTGCTGTTTTTGTCTGGGACAGAGTTAATTTTCTCCCCAGCAGCTACGCGGGGGCTGTGGTTTGGATTTGTGCTGGGGACAGGGTAGATAGCCCAGGGGTGGTTTCGTTCCT
>KL282316.1:64793-101155 GCA_000699545.1 Podiceps cristatus
GGCTGTCACAGAGCCAAGGCCATTGCTGCTCCTCACCCCACCCCACCCGCGAGGAGGCTGGGGGGCACAAGGAGTTGGGGGGACACGGCCGGGACAGCTGACCCCGACGGCCCCAGGGATGTTCCACACCAGACGGCTCATGCTCAGCACAAAGCTGGCGGGAGGAGGAGGAAGGGGGGACGTTCATTTTTATGTAAGACATATTTCTTTCAAAACACATACAGATTTTTTAAAGTCATTTTAATTTATTCCCCTTTTTATCTCTTCTATGGATAATTCCTTTTATGGGAAACTAGAAATCAAAGAAAAAAGCATGGCAAATTGGGGGAACAGTGTAATTTTCTTCTTTCATTTTTTCCCAGAAGGGAACAAAGTGAAAAACAAACAAACTAAAAAAGACAACATTCATAGTCAAACAATTACTATTTAATGAACTGCATCCTCCCGGCCCAGAGGAGGTAGGGACTCTGGTAAAGCACTATGATTTTTATACCTTTTGGTTACAGGATACATGTTTCTGGTAATTGTAGCCTATATTTCACTCCACCTCCTGACACTGTTACACAACATTTATTGAAAGCACATTTGATGGTAATGAAGTTTCTATTAACTATGATTAAGTTTCATAAAGCACCTGAAGATAATTTAAGATGTGCAGGAGCAGAAAATGAAACATTTGGTTTAGTACATTAGGAAACATAATTGATTAAATTATCTCATTTACAATAAGTGCTTTCCAGGAGCTATGCAGGGCATACGTTTCCCCCCGTCTGCCATTAGAGTTTGCCAGGAGATTTGAAAGCTCTTTCCAGCTTCCCATCCTCCCCCAGTTCCCCGTCACTCACTTCTGGTACCCCCTTAGCAACCTGAAGTCCATGGTTTCATACAGCCAGCCTTCGAGAACAAGGACCAGAAGTCAGAGAATCGCGTAAGCGGTTATTTAGTAGAACAGCTTGTTTCTCAATTATCCTCATAACTGACTTTGATTTTGAGTCAGTGATGATTCATGAAGTCTTAAACTAAGTTCCTGTTTCGACGAATAGCAACAGGCTGTATTGTATGTTTCTAACCGCACAGCTATAAAGAAACCCTTTAATTCTTCTAGGTATCTTCCGTGCTAAAATCAATTCCATGAAAGTTACTTTTTTAATAAATCAGAAACTAAAGCGATTTGACTGATATTCTTTCATGATTTTCTAATTAAATGGGAACTGTGCAGATAAACAAAGAAAACCGTATCAATTGCCTGAGCGAAGTTATGACACAGACCAATTGCACGTGAACAATTAGGAGATGATTCCAGCAAGAGAAAGACGAGACAAATACAAGACAAAATTAAAAAGGTTTAAGCAGCCAAGGCAACTACTGCACATTTTTGAGCTACCTAAAATTCAAAGACATTTTTTTGTTGAAAATTAAGCAAAAATCCTCAAAACTTTGTGGCCATTTTATGAAAGAAAACAGCAATAAAACAGCAACATCTTTGCTTTAAAGCAGATAGGCTTCATGGAAATTGTGGTTTTGATTAAGTTGTGGGTTTGGGTTTTTTGTTTTTTTAAATGAAATCTTTCAGTCAATTCGCTCCAAACATGCTGCTCTAAACTCAGATTCCACTGAAACCAATGGAAGACTGAGCAGCAAAGAGTGCAGGCTAGGAGCCCCCCAAACGGTATAGAAATGACATCTATATACTCTGTGCAGGGTAGAGCATATAATCCCCCTCCACCAGCTGATAAATCAGGGCTGAAGTGAGCTGAACAAGACCAGAGAGCGCCAGTAGTGGAACCAGATTCGAACCAAGAAAGCCAAACTCCTATACTGATTTCTTTTTTTCTAGTTACAAGTCCTCAAAAGATCAATTCAAGGTAAGCATTTGTGTAAAAGGGGCTTAGTCAGACACAAATTTCTAAAGAACGGTCACTTTTGTATTTTTAGACTAAGACCTATGATCACAAAGTTGCTAAGATGATGCTTTCGGTCGGTGCGAAAGCCGTTCATATAACCTTGTTTTTATTTAGCTCCTAAACAGATAAAACAGCATGGCAAAGAAGATGAGAAAAATCATATTTACAAGAGAAAAAAAAAAATAACTTACTTTGGGATTTTATTTCATGAAGAGGTTTTTTATCTGAGAGAGAAGAAGAGAAAGAGAGAGAGAGAGAGAGAGATGCACTTAATAAATTTACATGGAGCATATCTATTTCCTATATCATTTCTGTCTAGCTCTATAAATGAAACATTTTCTCCTTGTTTGCTGACAATATGAATATTTTATGTTGTCCATATTTTTCCCTTCATATTTTTTTTTTTCCTTAAATCTCTTTCAGGATGTTTCTTTGTGGTAGTTTCTCACTTGGTTAATTCCACTATTTGTTAGCTTTATCGGATGCTTTTATTTAAAATATTATACATCTCCACAATAAGGAAGTACAATACTTTGAAGTGGATCACTTGGCAAATAAACTCAGTTAAGACTTAATTATTTCTTTATATGTTTGACATATGGAAAGGTCAGTGATGGACATTTTAAAAAGTAATTTACAAAATATAAAAATGTACAATATATTCACATTTATGTATTTAAATATACACTGATAAGATCTCTATCTGTATAGAAAGAACATACAGAATCAATGTACTCCCATACATATGCAAATATAAAGTAGGTTTTCTGGAGTAATGCATCTCTCAAAAATGAGGCTTCTCTGTCTCCCTCATAATAAGCACTCGAGTTATCCCGTATAACCTAACACCTGAAAACGTGACCTCTAGAAAGGGGAGCCCGGGGCTCGTGCAGCGCCCAGGCTTCCCCCCCGCAGACTCTGGGTGCACCCGGCAGCGCCGCAGCCCACGGGCATGCCAGTCCTGGCACTGCAGCCTGCAGACAACACGCCTGCAATTTCCAAGACCCCACACTTGGGAATTTGCGTTCTGGGTGGGCTTGCCGGGGGGGTCTCGAGGCTCTGTGTGCTCTATAAATAGACTCCTGAGATCAGTTCTGCCACCCCTTTCTCGGGCAGGCTGCTTAACTGGAGCAACTATTCCAACACCACCTGCTGAAAGGCTGTCTGAAGAAAACACCAAAACACCACACGTAACACTTATTTCTATAAATTTTGGTTGAGGCTAGCAGTTCAGCTGAATTAGACTAATCTAACAGAATTAAATGCGGGCTAGAAGTCCTTAAGCAGGTAAGACTGAATCCGTTTTCGTAGGCGCTTTGTGTTGTAAGGAAATTCCCTTTGAGCTGTTCCCTGCTTTATCTTTTGGATTTCTCTGTGTATGGAGGACCTGGTCCTGCTCACCTCTCGAGGCTGGTTGCCAGCACAGTCCCTCACTGCCATCCCGTGATCTACACTGGGAAGCAGCAGACTTAACGGAAACCACGTCTAGGTAGAAGACGTTCAGCTTAGCGTTTTGCTATGTGATGATGTAAGCAAATGGATCACAAGGTGTCTATTATTTTTACTATTTGTGAAAACAATTGCTTTAAAATACTTAACCCAAAGGGTTCTTGGATTTTGGCTTTGGCAGGAAGCTAGGTGTGGGGGTTTTTTGTCTTCTTGAGTTTGTTGTGGGTGTTTGGGGTTTTTTTGTTTTTGTTTTTGTTTTTTGTTTGTTTGGTGTTTGGTTTTTTTTGGGTTTGTTTTTTTTTTTTTTTTTGGCTAGGAAATGATGCACGTAAACACCAAATGAATAGTGTGAGACTTGAGCTTTGCAATGGAAACCAACATTTCCATGCTGCTGACATACACTGCTGTCTACAGAAAACTGCAACAGAATCGAAATGCATTTGCCATATAAATTTGTTGAGACTGCTAGGTCCAAAAGCCTCTTGGCAAAATTCAGTATCATGTCTGGTTGAAAAAAGGAAAACGAAGTTATTTGTGATTTATGATGCATTAATAAAAACATGTTTATAGTTCATCTGCTTATGGTCTACTTGTTTGTTCCTTTTTTGAGTACTGGGAAAAAAAATCAATAGTTTTTGAAGTTATGAGAAAGAACTTTAAAGCAAATAGATAGAAGTAAAAAAAAAACTCAGCAAAACTCTCTCTTTTATTAAGCAAAGAAAAAGCTTTCACCTCTGCAAGATGGAGAGAAACGCACCATGGGAAAGTATCCTACCTACAATACTACTAGGGAATAAACAATGGAAGAACAAATATGCAAGAAATTAGTAAGTTATTAGGACTATCTCGAGTAAAAGTGACCTTTGGACTCAGACTGAGTCAATCTGTTTTTCTCCCAACTTGGCAGGGCCTGGCAATCTTTCATGTATATCAAAGCCAAAAATAAATCCACCTTTCTTCTGCATATAATCTTGTATCAATTGTGAGAAGTCCTAGAAAGAATTCCCTGAAAAAAAATGATTTTCAGTTGCTCCTCAGTTAAGGACTGGTCTATCTGGATCCATCCAGAAAATCAAAAACCAAAGCAAGAAACAGGACATTCCTGGGAATGACAGGGCGCCATCTCTGTGCCGTCCCCAGCCTCTCCTGCCAGGGACTGAAGAAGGAACCTGACAGCAGCTCCTGTCTTACCGCCATTTCATTTACGGACTCCAGGTTGAAAATTCACGATAAGGATTAGTATTTTTCCTGCCAGTTCAGAATCAGGCCTATGTTGCATCTTACGCTCTAACACTTACTTTCATTTAAGTTCGTATTTGTTAACCAAAGAAATATTTCATTTCTATTTTAGTCTCAGAAAAAGAACAAATTTAACAAGTTGTGCCCGATAAATAACCTCCAAGAGATTAGATTTCTGTAGCACAGTACTGCATTTCCTTCACAACTCCCCATGGGATGAAAAGCAGAGCAGAAAGGCACATACTGGAAGATGAACAGGGGAAACAGATTTTTAAAAAATAGGGTAATTGCATCAATTCCTATTAGCTGAGAAAGCAATTACAGTCCTAAAAATAATTTGACACAAGTATATACCTACAGCACAACCCATAAAGGAGTGAGAGTATCACAGACCAAGATGAAAGAAACAAGAGACACTTAATGCTTCCGTCGCGTATGGAAATTCAGCTTTCAGAACCGACACACAATCCCGGCTACTGCCCACTGCAAACAGTGGCGACGCCAAACGCCCAGGGCAGAGCTGAGCTCGGCTCCCCGCGTTACCTAACAGTGACGGCTCTTACGTCACCCATCACCAGGCTTTGGCCTTTTTTACTGCTTCGCTCGCTCAGGTCCCGTGAAGTACGGTTCTGGACGAAGGACAATACTGACAACACACGCGACTCCAAATTACACTGGAGTACGGTTGTTGTTTTTTTTTTTTCCCCAGAAAATACCTGGAGATCAGTTTCTGATCCCCGCCTGAGATGGAGAATTGCTACTGTGTGCAGCAGAGAAAAGTCTTCCGTCATATTTGTCTTTGAGTTAATTTCAGAGTAGGGTGGTTAGGTCACAGCTTCCCTAACCCCCAGCCTGCCTTGTAAAAGGCACAGAAATGCTTTACTCAATGAGATTCCTGCATGGAAAACCCAGCAGCAGCAGACTCCTCCCACCCCAGACATTCAGTGTTAATTTTTAAAAGTATGGCTTCGATGTCAACATATGCAGCCCTAGTAGGCTTAGATTTTAAATGGCTTTTCATTTTAATCATAAAATTTGGGTTTTATTACTTATGCCACTTATCCTTTGTAAAATGATTTTGATAGTTCATTTTCAACAGTGAAGTTATATTTTACCAGCTTTGTGTTTCACAGTTGACACTAAGTTGATTAAATCTGTACAAAATTTACTCATAGTTTAAAAACCACTTTTTGAATCTTTTTACCCATAATGATCGATTTATTTATTTTAAAGAAGGCAGGTTCTTTACACATAGTGCATTAAGAATATTTTAAGTCTATTAAAAGCATTTTAAGTTCCGTGCGTAAAACAGTTATTTTCCTCTGAAAGAGCAAGCTTTCGCTATACCAGAGATTTGGTTTCAGACATACACTGTTTTTACATTTTCTTCTAAAATTGCATCTATAAAGTGATTATAAATGTCACAGCGAAGAAAAATTAAAATTCTTGTGAAAAGATGATGCTGAAATCCTCTACTAGTTCAATTGATTCCAACTTCTTGGTGCATTTTCTTTGTTACTGCGGTGCCATTAGTCAGGTTAGTGGTTCATTACTAATAATATTTTTTGCACCAGTGGCTGTACGAACAAAAAGCACAGCCACAGTACCTGATCCGAAAAGCTTGATTTTATACAAAGCATGTGACAGACAATGAAAATAACAATTAAAAGAATAGGTAATTATTAAAACTAAGTTAGTCGCCATGTTGTAAGTATTCCAATAGCTCATCTGTCAAATAATTTGGTCGTAAGGGCTTGCTATAGGATTCTTAATAGGGCACATTGCCAGAGGAGCTTAAGTAAAGCAGGTTTTTTTTAAAGACCGTTTTCTGAGAAGGAAAGTGAATTGGCAACTGGCTCCTTACAGTCCGAAGATTTTTGCTTTCAACTCCTGGTGATGTTTCTTTGCAGGACCTTTCAGAAGGCAACCTGCTTTATTTTCCACAGGCAGAACTCCTACCTTTGGATCTGCTGGAACAAGCCAGCCCCCCCACCCCCCACACCCCTCGGCAATTAAGTGAGCTGTTTGGACCAGCTGACATCCTAGCCCCTTTCTGTTGAAGGAACCTGCACACGGGCTTCCCGCTAAAGCTGCAGGCCATACAGACCAAGGTCCTGAGCGCCTTAGGGTTCAGCACTGGGAGCCTGTACTGGGGCTAAAGGGTGCTCATTAAGAGAACGCAGTCACTTCTAAATCAAGACAGAGAGCACTGAATGAATGCACCGACACGTACAGCGTTCACCCTTGAGAATTTTACAAGGCAGCTTTTGTATTTCTTACTGTGAAAAACAGTCTTGTTCTAGGGAACACAGACACATAAAAAAAAAATAATCAAGTATTGCACTGGTAATGCATCTGTGAACTGAACTCCAACCACCCAGTCCCTTTTCCTCTATGTGCAGTAACATGGATAAAGAGACTTTGTTTGACCAGTATGTGAAACCTTTGTGCATAACAAAAAGCTTCAGAGGGCTTTATCCTTGAACTTGTTCCTGAAAATCCACTCCTGGAATTAGCAGCAAATACCAGAGGTAGTCCTGGAAAGGCAGCAGGCAAGCCCAGCACCAACCTCTCGCACTCCTGTGACACCTGGGGAGGACTCGCACCGATACAGAAGTGATTAATTCACCACTGAACAGAGTGCGACAGGGACATTCTAAAACCTCCCTGTAGACGGTGTCTGGATGAGCTCCTCAGAGAGCGAGAGGCTAAGAAAGGAGAAATTAACAGCTGGAGAAGCCACCAACAAAAGCCCGTGTGAGACGATACCTTGTTGTTGGTACAACAGTGCTCTGAGGCCCAGTCTGTACCTGAAACCAACGGTGCTACACGGACTGGGGGAGTTTCAGTGACTTCCCCCAGGAATGAAGCCATAGCCATCAAGTGAGACCTGACTCCGTGCGTAATAGCCAGAGCTCTTCCCCAGGCCACGTGCTTCTTTCAGGCTACCGAAATAAGCACAATACCCTATTTGTTCCTCTACCTCTAAAGCCTCAGTGCAGCATGGAAGATGACACAGGGGACTGAGGCGTAACTACACAATATGAAAGGATATTATCCCGAGGTGGGGCAGGTAATCTGTACCACCCTGCAGTGTCATTAAGGCTTTTCTTGGAAGTAGCGACCTGAATAGGGCCACCTTTTAATTAACGCTGGTGAAAAACACAGCAGGAGTCCACTAGATGGTGAGTCAACTCAACTGTCACAATGACAAGCGTGCAGACCTCAGCTGCATCTTTTCACGCCCCTTCCAATGCATCCTTCTGTCTTCCAATGGATATGCTAATCTGCACACACGAGTGGATTCTGGATTTATCAAGCCATCTGCAGGGAAGGGCATTCATTTAATGTACAGGAGGGGGAAGGACCTCAGAAAACATGATGTGATCACTACGCTGCTGCTCAAAAGCTGAATGAATTGCAGTGCTCACAAATTCTCACTAGTTCCTTTTTAAAACATCGGGAAGGAAAAAAGTCTAAATTTCATTTATGGCCTTTTAAACACTGAAGCTTGTCTGCCTGACACCTTGGAGCTGAAGAGCTCTTCTGTAACCCTGGAAACTTTAAGTAGCTAGACACGTATAGCAAGACTGCTGGGTATTCCCTCCCTCCAAAGCCAAACAAAATCTTATTTAGTGTCTCAGCTCAGGCATACCTGTTTCTGAAGCCTGAAGAAATATACAGGAAGCTATTTGCCATTAAGAAATTATTTAAATCTCAGGGCAAAAAAGGGAGTTCATTTTGTTTAGAAAATTACTTTCCTCATCTCACCAGATGTACTTCACTGAAGAACCAGTCGGGCACAGTGGCTGTTTCTTTCTCTCTAAAACTGCCAACCGGTAATAGAACAGTGCACGGGGGAGGTGGTTGTAGGCACTGACACTATTGTAAGCACGCATGTGATGGTTAGGAGTTCAAGGTTTGGGATTTATAGCCATATTCCTTCTGTCACATGCATCGTGGTGGAAAAAGAAAATGACTGCTAGGCATAACATGAACACATATATGCAAAACATTGAGAAGAAAAGGTAATGCAGTACCACAGAAACAAAGAACGAGGACGACTTAAATATAAAATTGAATAAAAAGTAGCCTTATTGCAGTTTACATCTTTCAGCCCTAGCATTCCCGATTGCGCCCGCGGCTGCCATTTCATGGCTAGGAAGCGAGGAGGTGACAGGACGCCTCCGTGGTAGGCAGCAGCCTGCAGTGGAGGAATCAACTTGTGAATTCTTTGTTTTGAGACCAGGCAGCTGCCCCCCGCGTTCTGCAACTCTGCAGCTGCAGGGCAAATTCTCTTGGCTCCTAGATGTTTGTTGATAGTAGCAACTACCAAATGCCAGATGCTTTCCAGACATTTATGAAGGGCAAATCCTTTCACAGGGAACTTGCCATGAAGTGGATTTGCCGTTATCTAACTTCTGTGTTAAAGGCAACAAATGGAGTACACTTTGACCTTAAACAGCTCTTGCACCAAGATTAGTCATGTTGGTGCTTTGCCAATTTACTTGCAAGAAAAGGCAGAAGGCTAAGTAGTACATTCTGTGAAATATGTTGTAGCAGGTGGCCATAATTACACACTGCAAAACCCCTTAATTTGGATTTTTAGAATAATCTGACAATTAATAGGTAAAGTATGTGCCACACAAATCCAGTGACTCAGAAACCACTGTGGATTTCAGACTTCACATATGCAACCCTCTGAAATCAATCTATATTTTCATAGTAATATTTCAGCCAGAAGAGTTCTACTGACATGGGGGTGTGGCAGATATGCCGCGTTTCCTGGATTCCATCCACATTTAGGGCCATACCTCCCTGAATCCCATTCAGAGCCAACTGCTACTCACCTTGAATGCAGAGCCCTTCAGTGCAATTCTCCGACTCTTGGCTCAGGCCCTCGCAGTACTTTCCTCCGTTTCGTGGAGGTGGCGCGATGCATTCCCGAACTCGCAAATGCTCGCATTCTGGACTGCACACAGACCACTCGCTCCACACCTCCCAGTTTCCATCCACTGAATGGGGAGGAAGGAAAAACAAGCATCGTCACTGCATATCAAACTGGGGTAGTGAAGAGGTCCCACCAAGAATATTTTGTTTCCTCTCTCTCCTCAGGTCACAGCAAGTAAAACGAAGTACAATTCTCAGGAGAAATAAATATAGTCTTATCTGATGTTAAGTTAAAATCCAGCATTAGACTCTACCACCTCAAGCGTGCTACATGGAATCTTTTAGAACAGCACCAGTATGTAACATTCTGCAAATACAGTGAATTAAAACTGCAGGAGGAAATGTTTCCTTTGCCACACAGCTATTGGCTTGTAATGTTTCAGTACAAATTCTACCTTAAAACAGGCTGATGTAGAGAGGCCACACATTTCCTACCAGGGAAATGATGCGGACATTTACAAAGAGAGCGTAGCTAGTCCTGTGGAGTTCTGGCTAATGCCCCGAGCAAGACAATGGATCAATATGTTGCTTTACTGACTGATTTATTGCTGTCTCTAACCATGTCCCAAATGAGAAGGGATTCCACAATTCCTTTTCTTTTTCATGCATAAATCAGATTGAAGAACAGTCAGATGAACACAGAGGCAAAAATAAATAATACGAAATTCTTCAAATACCAGTTCAGGGCATGTATCTAAAGCTAGAAAAGAAATCTGGCAGAATCCAGACAAGTTATGCTGTGACCCCAGGCAAACACATGAACACAAACCCACTAACTTTCTTTAGCTGTAGATGTGCAACACCAATCCCAAAATCAGATAAGGGAGGTTTCAGGTGAACAAATAAGGAAATGCACAATGTCCAGGGCTGCAACTGTGCTCCATGTATAGCACAAGCTCAATTTCAAAAGGTTAATATACTTAAAAGCAAACTTTTGCAAGCTAAATAATACATCTAAGTGAAGCTCTCAGCTTAGGTTTCTCCATTCTCTTTCTAGCGTTACTACCATCACCTCTCCTTGCCCTACACCTCCACCCACTTCCACAATTTTTCATACTGAAGCAGTTGCTCGTTTGTTAGCAAGTAGTTAGTTAACTTCAGTGTAAGTTAAAGCACTGGCAAACCTGGCAGATCGGCCCACGGGTACTTGTGACTAGTGCTCAGACCCTGCACAAGGCTCTGAGCTGCAGTCAAAACAAGGATGCAAGTGTTTCCAGTTTCCTTTTTGACCTCAGTGGGCTCTTCAAAGCGCCACTGTCTACCTGCCATTTCAGACTGAGAGCTCTCCCCTAAGTGTGATATGTAAAGTTATTCCTTAGTACACTCTGCATCTCTCACCAGGGCAAAGAGAAGTGCAGGTAATTTTCTGCACTGACATTCCTTCACAAAAGGCGCCTCCGTTGAGCGGAGCAGGGTTGGTACAGGTCCGTGATCGCTTCTGCCAGCCCCGGCCACACCGCGCGTTGCAGTTTGACCACTCAGTCCACGATGACCAGCCTCCATTAACTGCAAAACACAAACATGCTTGAGGTTGCGAGAGGTGTGCTAAGAGACATCAAGCAACAAATCGGATCCGATCATTTCATTCAAAGGCAGAATTATCCTTTTACCTTCTACAGGTGAATTCCAAGCTGAAGCAGGAGCATTGCCACCTATGAAGCATTAGTACACAACTACAAAAAGGCCATGGTGTCAAAGAGCACAAATGTGTGTTTTGGAAGATATTATATGCTAAGAAGTGCAATGACTGACAGAGTCTAAGAGGGAGGTAAATTCTCATAAAGTATGTTTTGTTTAAATCATAAACAAGACTTTTTTTTTTTTCTTTAAAAAAGGAGTGCCTCCACCAATATAACGTCACATGCGGTAAAATAAGGCGGCCCTTTATGAACCGCCCTGGGCACGTGCTTCACTTCAGGGTTTCCTGATACAGGCAAAGCTGATAAATGTGGTTGAGGTTACAAATGGATCTTTTAATATCTGGAGCAAGACTTGTTATTACTGACATAACTTCTGGGAATCCATCACAAATAAAAACCTCACAATTCCAACCACTCTAAAAGCAGGCGTGATCTCAGCCTTGAGCAACAGAAATGACATTCATCCCAACAGGAACGAGGTTAGCCATTTGATGGGAGCCAGTTGTATGTTAAAAATACAAAGTACTCCAGCAATAAAAGCGTACACATCTAAGTTTTTCCATAATTATCACGTTTTCACTGACCGTACACCACAACTGTCGCAGACATGCTCCTTCTCTTGGCAACAATGTTGGCAGCCATGCAGGTATAGTTCCCGGAGTCAGACAGACGTGCCTGTCGAATGATGAGGTTGTGGTCTGCTCTGGTGTCAATGTTCTCATCCAGGTTGGAATCTATGGGCTCCTCATTCTTTAGCCATTCCACCTGGTGAGGGATGCAGAAAAGATGAACACAAAGTAGGAAAAGAAAGGATGGAAGCAGAAAGTCTGCAAAACTATTTCAATGATTCCATAAGTAAGTGTCATTGTAATCTTTATTGTAAACACTAAGATAAGCTAGGAAGGGATTCCCTAAATGGTAGACATTCACAAATTCAGAAAATAAACTATTCTTATTCTGAACACCCTAGAGCTTTTTAACAAAGACACACCAAATGAAAAGCTAGGATACAATAAAACAACAAATAAGAGAAGGACAAAAAGTAAGTGGCAAAGAGCTGGTTCAGAGTTGCAAGGGTGTGGATTATAAGGGAAACATTATTTTTGTCCTACAGATTCTATTAAAAGAGTGAAGAAATGTGAGTTATTTTAATAGCTTTTCTAGACCTGAAGGAGGTATGGCCGGACCCTGAAGTCAAATACCCTTCTCATCTCAGATCAGATGAACAGCGGTGTTTAGGAACTTGTGGAAGGACTTGGAACTTTGTGGTAATGAGCTTACGGATTTGCTAGCTGCAGGCATTCATTAGCACACCACTTCTGCACAGATGGTCTGCCATTTGTAGATTTTCCAGTTTATAAACAAATCTGCAAAAACTGACCATCAAAGCCAACTATATCTCATGCCAGACAGCAGGTTGCCCCTCCAGCAGCATCGGTCGTTTTGGTTGGCTGGGGACAGAAGGTGTGTGCCTGACACATCCACAGCTTCTCACGTCCTGCACCGCAGCAGTCAGCTGGGAACTCACCTCGACGGGAACCTAGGTGTGTGGCACTGCTACCCAAAATGGTGACTACGGAATTAAATAAAATTATTATTTTACACATCTGGCAGAAGAGGCATTACCTGAGTATGAAATACAATATACATTCCATACCAAAAGTAGTTAAAAGATTTTAGAGCTAGACACCCTTTTCCTCAAACTGCAGTTAATCACAAATGGTAACAAAGGCAGCATGTCACCATCAAAGCTGACATTAAGCATTCAAGACATACCTGTCTATTTCTGCATTCTTATAAAGCTCTGTTGTAATGAGGCTTTGATTTTTTGATATTCCCCCCCCCCCCCTTTTTTTTTAACCAATCTGTTTCACAAAAGTTGGAAGCATTTTGGGACCACGTGACTTTGTATGCTACAGTGCCCATCAGAAGAAACGCCCAGAGCGACATCCCGAGACAGCGCGTTCCCGAGGTGCGCCCCAGGACGGCCAAGGAGGCCGCGCCTGCACAGGCACACGTATTCAGGCAAACCCAGAGCAGACTGCTTGCCAGAAGTCTCACTCCTTTGCTTTCCTCAGCATCGTTAGGAGATGCAATCATGCTTTGTCACGAACTTAACACACCAGCACCTCAGGCATCCCCCTTTCCACTGCTAGAAGCATCCCAGGCAATCACCCAGCTCGCGGCCACGCTCCCCGCCTTTCGCTCCCCAGACTACGAGGCCGACAGATGTGTCGACCTCAGGTGGGCAGGCTGCTCTGCAGCAGCAACCGAACAGCCTCACCAAATCCAGACATGCTGAACTCTTAATAATATCTCTTGGAATGTATTACATCACCCTTTGGTCTGAGTGAGATGAGGAACAATCAAGTAATCCATTTACTATTCAGTTTCGCTTCTGCAGTTAACTTTAATGCTAATTATCAGAGTGAGTTTCGGCAAAGAAACTAGGAATGTAATTTAAATTATGGAACGGCAGCACTAGCATAAATCAAGTGACAGAAATTCAATGGTCGCAGTCAGAATTAAACTCACTTTACGTGCAGTGTAATGACAAACATAGTAACGTTCAAAGAAATGACAAACACATCTAGTACTGCTGGAGTTCATTACGTCAAAAGTCTATAGATATTATCTTGCATTATGACTCTCATCATGTCAGGGGCTTTTGCGGGGCGCAGGAGGGTTCAAGGCCCTCATTACTGTTACACTAACACTTCAGACAACTTTTCCAGTGCACGCTGATCCACAGCTCACTGAGTCTAGGCCTGAAAGGCTTAGTAAATGAAAAACATTTACACTGATGCAAAGCATTTAAAAGAATGATGAACACGGTGAAGGGAGGACATTAAGCAGACAGAACATAAACATAAAAGTGGTGCGATCAAAAGATGATTTGTAAGTTAAGAGCACACATTGCCTTTGCTTATCTGGAGGCTTGATGACACTGCGAATCCTCATCCCTAATTCCAGCCTCCCCCTTCCTTGAAGAGACTGCTTCAAGCTCATTCACTGCCTTTGCCTCAGCAGACGAATGTTTTCCAAGATGGAGAACTATGGGATGAACTTACAGGATAAGCTGATAAATTTAAAGGAGTCATGATGAAAAAAGGTAGTTACTTGCAGCGATGCAACCTTTGGAAAAATTCAACACACGCAATAATACACACACACACAAAACCACCAATGCAAAATAAAGGCAACAATGAAACCTACAGCGCTTCCGCACTGAAATGAGACCCAGTGTTCTGAATTGCCAACCCGCAATGCCTGAAGAGGACTCAAAACTCGTTAGCATTTAGCTTCCCTTGCTTTATCATCAGTGGAGGTCATACAGTTGCTTGTACACAATGAAATACATTTCTTTTTAAGAACTAGTCTGTCTGAAGATTTTAAATATTTCTATCTTGAACTAGACATTAAAACTGCTATAATATGCCACGTTTATATAAAGATATCTGATTTTTTCCCCTTGAAATTATATCTGCTCAGAATTAAAATACCCCCATCAACTTCTAACAAAGGCTAATCACTAATGATCTACAAAAGCAATGCAGGGGCAGATATGGATTAACTCTGCTACTACACATTGGGTGGCAGCAGATGCATTAGCATAACCATAAATTTGTTCCAATTACAGAAAGTAATTACCAAAGACCAACTTACAGCATTATCAAAATAAAATCAGTTAAATACACCACATCCTAGGCATATTACTACAGGAGTTAGCAAACTTTTTCTTTAAAAATGAAGCCTATCCCATATTTCTGTCTACTGGCGATGACACTAAAACAGCCTCTCATCTTCACATCGCAGGAACACAACTGCTGTTTGAGTTGCGGCAGGTGTGGAGTCTCACTGTGCTTAGTGTGTGTAAAGTAAATAACATATGCACATCAGCCTTATTCGTGTATGTATCCATACAGATACATCTTCTGGTTGCCATATAGCAAATTCAAACATTCTGCGGACTCGCAAAAATCCACGAGTACTGATGGAGGCAGGAACATAGCGGAGGTGGAGCCTGCAGGAAGGCTCTGGCAAAGGTCACTACGGTTCCCTTGACTCTGCCTATTTGATGGGTTATAGTTGTGGCTTCTATGGGAACACACTGTTATGCCCCAAAACGTCATCTGCTTTTGAGCTGAGGGCAATATCACTGGGAGCATTTTATTTCACTTTGACGGGCGCTGCATTAGGCCTTTACACAGACATCACCTGTGTAATTCAAGGAGAAAAGCTGACAAAATCCAGAAGAAGAAATAACGCTTCTGGCTAAGCATTACTCCTCCTTTGCCAAATTTGAGATGGAGGCTATACAGCTCTTAAACCTCTTGTAAGACTAAAGAATATTCTTATTTGCAGTAACAGAAATTACTTTTTTGTTCAGTTTTAATACCAAACTTTCATTTAAACCTTGAAGATTAGAGTAGGTCAAACATCAGTTACAGGCCTTAACTGATTTGATGCACTAAGTGTTCATCCTCAGTTGCTTGATCTAATTTAGACATCCTGAGAGCTGGCTGCCCATGACTGAATTTTCTATTCTTTCTAGCGTATCTTGTTTGAGACTATCAAGAGATTTAATACCCAACAGGAACAATACAACTCAAGAGTTCTTGTGGGCACATACGATAATTTTGTAGGTCAGAAGACAAAAGACCTTGGTACTCCTGCTTTTACATTGCACTATCCTGCCCTTTAAATACAACATCTGGCTTTCTCATGTGGTCAATAACCAGAGTACATATATATTAAAGATAACATAATTAGAATATCGTCTTCTCTTGAAGAGAGAATCAATTGCTTTCTTGATACAAGATAAATGCTTCATAATTTTAAGATGGGAAAGGTCAACACCTGACTTACGGCAGCACAAATGTTTCTTATAGCGTAGCCAATTTACAGATTTTAAATATTCTTTCTCTCAGATAGAGACCTTCCTTAAGGCCAATACCACTGTTCATTACATTCTTAGAGAACATGACAGCACTTGTATCTTTTGGGTAAAACTGTTTTGTCAGTCCCAGATTCACTGCAACAGACTAGCGTTTATAAAGTATGGTAGAGAATGCAATGAATAAATACATATATTGCTGCTCATGAGATGCAGAAAACAACACTAAATACAACCTTCTTCCTTGGTATTTTACGCTTCCCTTAGCAAGGCAGAGACTGTCTTCTTGTGAAGCAGAGAAAACCAAAAGTAGCACACCAAGGAGCACAACCAAACAGCAAGTTTACAAGTGACAGTGACGGTAAATATTTCTCAGATATTTGGCCACACCTCACTAGACGTTAATTTAAAACCAATGACCCAAGAAGAAGTGCTTTGTAACGCCACATTTTGTCAGTGGCTCATATATTTCTCAAGCATTTTTTTTTTTCTGATTTCTTTATTCTCAAATTTCTCCTCCTCACACCTGCCTACTGTAGCTGAAGGTGCACATTGCCTTCTCTTTACTAACATTAGCTCTAACTTTGCAAGGGCCAGAACCATGTATCTGGTAATAAATATTATCCAAGAAACATCTTTAGTGTGAAGCCGTTAAAAACACCTACATACATTAAAGATAGATGTAAAGATTCCTATGATACAGAGGACAAAAGTGTGTTGCATGGCAGAAAGGGAAAGAAGAGATGGCTGTCTTGATGCACAGACCATTTAAAGAATATGTAACAAGAAATAGCCTGGAATGTAGGTGCATTTATATCTGTGCCCTTTGACTGTGATACCTGTCTGACCATCTATTTTTAATTAACCAATCCTCCCCATGACTTTCAATAGAGAGGAATAAAGTTTGCACATGAAATTTTGACCTGACAGAACCGAGCTATCCAAACTGACCAAAAGTCATTAAATAGGTCTCTTAGAGACACCTCTTTGGATCTTAATTCCTCTTACACTGCTGTAATGACAACCGCAGAACAGTGAACATTATCTTGAAGTTCATTCCAATACCATTTTTGCTGTTGCCCATGACGATATTTAATTAATTCAACATAAATAATACAGAAGGCATCTCTACTTGAGCTCTTAGTTCCCTAAAGAACAAAAATAACACTGCTATATACAGTTATATACAACTAGGCAATACCGTATTTTCCCCCCTAGAATCTGACTTTGCATTAAAAAAGAAGGGAGAAAACCACTGAACTTATAAAACTCAGAATATCTAATTTCTATCTGAAAGTTTTGGGTTTTTTAACTGGAGAAAACATCTTTGAAGCCCATTTCTACAAAAAAAAAGTCTTTTAATAGAAAATGTTTGCAATAGATTCTCCTCCACATTAACAGCAGGTGTATCAGGCTTCTGACACTTTCTCCACTGACGCTAGAGCAAGCCTAAAGAGACTGTATCACTACGCTAATGTTAGCTTTTATGAATATTCCTCCTCCATACTGATCAGCTCAGGCCTCTGGCTTGGAAAAGTCTTTCCACATTATCATTGATTTAGATCTCATATTCCCCAATCCTTAAAAGCCTTATTAAAAAAGGCTTTTTTTTTTTAGTGACCTATAATGCTTAGTGGAAGAGAGCAAGATACATTCCTTTCAATTCCTTTCATGTGCTAGATCTGAAACTCCTGTTTCTCAGAATTCAAGTGTGTCTAAGCTTGAGAAATCTTCCTGGATGTTACAGCTGGAATGGGTGAGCATGGACAGGGCAGGAGCTCCAATTACAGTGATGCATTAAGATGGCAGCTTATCTTTGTTACAGTTTTATTTTGCTTTCTACCCTAAGACTCAAACAAGCAAGTAGGAGAAGCCTCCATCAGAATAAATCATTGAGGGAGATTAATAAAAACAAAAGCCAGTTTGCTGGATACAAACCGTTCCTATCTACCTTTATGATCACATACTTATTTTATCAACACGATCAAAAAACATTAATCTTCCTTGCTAGGAGCCTATTGCTAGCAACACACAAGAAGCAGGTCAACTATACCTGCTGCATTTTTTTAAATTAATGCACTGAGGGACTACTGTTACAGAACCATTTAATCACAGTGCTGTCATAGTGTTCTGGTAAGCATATTTTTCCTTCATTAGATTGAATATATCATCTCATTACATAAATCTGACACACTAACTCATAAATCAGCCTGGGCTTTTGTTGGCTGTGCAGTGGAAAGCAGCACAGGAGTATTCTCTTTGAAGATCGTTGTTGCAAGAGGGATCATCTGAGAACTCAAGTGCTGCATGCTGTTGATGCACATTTTCTTTCTTCTTATTTCACTTCACATGGCATGCGGCTAGTGTGTCTGCTGCATGAACCTCCGACAGCAAGGGAAGCCAAGAGAAGCAATTTTCACTCATGGCGCTCTATATACCACAGCTCCTACTCTGAGCTATGTCCAGTTCACAATGAAGTGAGCATTTTTGTTTATGTGCTTTAAAATCACAACCAAAAATTCATACTGCTGAAAAATCCAGAGGAGGGGGAAGAAGGCTGACATGGGAGAGGGTGAGTCAAAATGGAATTCAAATATGCCTTTGAATAAAAGTATAATGGGAAAGGTGACAGCCTGTATGTGTATCTCAATTTATAATGCTGAAGGTGGGCAAGGAGTTGACTCAGACGTGCTATTTTAAAACAGTTATAAAGATACATTGCTAAATATGCCATCGCTGATGGTACAGTGTCTGATTGTTAAAGATATAATCAGATCCCCAAATAATTTTATCTTTATTCCTATTTTGGAGGAATAAGTATCTAACATTAATTGGCAGACTCTTTTTTTACCCCCATGCAAAAATTGTGAATGAATCAGCATTAATAAACCCAAAGGTTATTATGTGGGCTTATACGGTAGTTTTCCAGGGGGGCAGTGCACACAAAGGACTTCAGTTATTTTATGCTAAGCAGAAATAAATGATCTACTTGAAACTCAAATCCTAGTCCCTTGACCATAAAGCTCAACAATGAGCAGATGAGACTCATCTAGAGCTTTTATTTTTCTAGAAACTCAGAATCTAAGGATATACAGTAATCCACAGATTTTGTTTTAAAAGTAGGCAATGCCCACTGTATGTTTTGAAAACAAAGAGTACAAATGGAGATCTCTTGCACTTCTAACTGCTTCTGATCAAGCAGCACTGCAGAGCATTGCAAAACCCCGGTAGTATCCCTCCCCCTGCTCAGACTGTGGCTCTCAAGAAAACCATCACGAAAGGTCCAAGCCTTTGGAAACTGGCTGTCAGGAGCACTGCTCAGATAGCACACCAGTAAGTGGGAATGCCATCCCGCCTCCAACTACAGTCTCTGTTACTTGCTTTCGGTAGTCGTACGTGAGATTAGTTCTTAGTTGTCGTTAGTTTGGTTGGTTGTACGACCTCCTCATCTCGATTATCACAGCAACTTCTGTGCTCCTGTTCTGTACATCACAGCAAATAAGGCTATAATTTTATTGTTCTCAAGAGTTCTGGTGAATGATTAACACAGAATGTTGCTCTTTTTTCTTAGTTGCCTTCAGATATGATAATCTCAAGAATGTAACTGAGATACTACTAACAGAAACCCCATTTAGATCCACTAATGAATCATCTTTTCTTCACACTGGAAAAAATATTTAAACTCAAACTCTATAAAGAAATACAATTGTTACTTAACAAATGTGTAACATTTATGCTGTGTCACTGGATGCTTACTAAATGCAGCTGAGCACCGGATTCACAACTGACTGCTTTCTCTTATAACACTGTTTGCAATTAAAAAAGGCATTGTGATCTACGTCCAGCGAGGTAAAACATTCCCTAAACCTTTAATGTTACAGCATTTCGGTTGCACAGAACTCTTAATATTTATTCCAGATTATAAAGGGACCAGCACAAGTATATTGCATCAGCAGAATCTGAATTGAGAGAACCCTCACTACATTAGACACAAAAGGTATGTTGTGAAAAGAAACACAACTAGAAAGTGCAGTAACAACCACATCTGCTACCTTTAAGTTATTAAAGATCCTGAAATTGCTATCACCAGTGGGTGCTTTCTCATAGCAGGCAGGCTGGATAGGTTGAATGCTTTGACCTATCGACAGTCTTTTCACCTCTCAAACAGCATAATGTGCTACTTTTTTTTTTTTTTTTTTGAAAAGGATGTAAGTTTTCCCGTGAAGTTAAGAAATCTGTCTGTGAGGGTAAATTTTCATTGTAGAAGCTTACATTTGTATCTCTAAGTGGAGCTCCCGATAACTACAGTAGGACAAAACATCGTATAATCATTAGGTGGTACCGCTTTCTTTTGGTCCCATTGGAATATACATCAAGGCTAGTCCAACTGCATTGTAACTGCATGCATATGCACATACATACATGTGTGTATACATACAGAAAGGAAAAAAAGTGTTTGCATTAGGAGTACATTCAGTGTGTGTGTTGGTGATGGGATTCAGGAGATGTAGACAAGTTTAGAAATATGCCATTAGACCAAGATTTGGATAGGAACAGGGAAATCATAAGATTCTTGGCAAAAACCTGACCATAAGGGCACGTGCATATCTCCCTTGCTTGTGGGAGAATACAAGTGGTTGATCAGAAACATCAACATATTTGGGGATTCCTGATTTTTGAGAGGGAGACACAGTTGGTAGAGGAGCTTCCCTAGACATAAGAAGGAAAATTCAATTGCACAGAAAACACAAAAATAAAAAGTGAGAACAGTTTCAAGGGCCACTAACAGACTAAGAAAAAAAATACTATGAGCACATGGGTAGTAGTTCATCACAAGATGCTCGCTTTCTAGCAGACGACATTTGAATCTGTATGAAGTGTAGTAGATACGGAAATACTCCAAGGACATCTTGCATTTTCCCCTCTCCCCGTCTCATTTAGAGCACGAGTCACAACTGACAGCAAAGCAGCTGCTCTTGCTATGACTGTGAGAGTGCAGTTTCACAAAATGGGCACTAATGTGAGAGGATGAAAAATCGCTAATGCAGTCTGTGTTCCTTCATGCAAGCTGTGCCTAAGCGACGGCTTTGTCCTGGTGAGCGACGATGCTCTCGCAGAACCCACACTCAGTCTAGAACTGACTCTGAGCAGACTGTTCCTTCTCTCACTCAACCCCCCCTGCAGTTCTTCACGCACCTTCCCTCTTTTGCTTCAACTACCATACGTTCCTGACATCTTGAATCACTTTGGCTAGAAAAAAACCCCAGTTTTAAGAGTTTTCTCTGTAGCTTTGAAGATGTTGTATATCCTTCCTGCCTGTTTCTGAATGCATAAGATCAGGAAGGTCAGAAATCTCTGCCATGCCTCTCCTTCCCAGCGACCCTTGCCATCTTTCCCACCCCCTGAGCAAAAGAAACGATGTTTCTGAATTCTAGTTGCCCATGTGACATTGTCAGGACTTTGTAAAAGTACGTAAATACACCAATAATCAGAGGATAATACCTTCTACCAAACGGATTTGATCCTCTGCTCACAAACCCTTGCTTTCAGCATTCAAATTCAGAAGTCTGAATCCTACTGAAAAGGGAACAAAAGCAGCTGCACATGAAGTGTGCTCCTCACAGACTTGGAAATACGGGAGGTCCGTCGGGTTATACAGTTACAAGTATCAGGAGGAGATTGCCAAACATGCTGAAGATCCAACCTCAGGCATCAGGGACCAAAACACCAAGCAAGATCACCAACACAGCACTAGTGAATAACCACAACAACCCTTCCTCCTGCAGACCAGAACAGGCCAGTATTGATAAAGCCTCCAACTATCTTTTCCATCAAAACATACACCACAGTGAAGTTTCCAAGTCCTTGTAGGACACAATTACCTTCATTATTTATAACTATAAGGATAAAGTCTTATAAATCATCCTTTCATGTTCAAGCATTCAAAATTAAGAACATTTCTGAAAATAGTACCAGAAAAATATATGCTACTGCAAAACAGGACATCAAAAAAAAGCCCCAAAGCACATGTCTTTATAAAAAGGAATTATCTATTCAGGGGAACTACAAAGTTATCCCTCCCCCCCCCCCCCTTTTTTTTTTTTTCCTCACTTTAGCAATCTAATTCAGTTGTGTTTTGCTCCAGCATTTCTGTTTCATGACCTCAGTAGCTCCTGGGTGTACCAATTTACTTGGAACAAGTCAAACCTCAGAAGAAAAACAAACAGGTTTTTTTTCTGCTGGAGGAAAACACAGTACACGGTTCACTCGCTTGCATGAAATCCAGCACATACACTCATTTTGGAGACAACATCCAAGGATTTTTTTGCAAATAAAGGATATATGTGCAGGGACTTACATGCTTCCAATAGCTGCAAAATGTACAAAATCAGCAAAAGCCGCACCTGGAGACACCACTAGGAGACAACAAGAGTGCTGACAAATGCCATTATACTCAATAATTGGTACAGATAAAAAAAAAAAAAAGTCCAGGTAAAAAATGAAGTGCGAGATTTAACACATTCAAACAGCGCAGCAGCAGAATAATGAAGAGAAGAATATAATCTCAAACTGCATATTAGGATGGCAAGGCAACAAAGACAGTGTCAGGGTTCCTCCCCGCTCTAGTGGCTGGTCTCAAGAGTGCTGAAAAGGCTGACGCAGCTCCCAGCTCAAGGAATAGCTCCCCACTGAACCTGGTAAAGTGCATGAGTTCAACCTATGCTAAATACCTCTGAGCTCGATTTCCAAAATAAATCAGAAAACATGCTTATCTGGAACGTAATTATCTTTTCAGTAAGTGATAAGCACCTAGCAGAAGCAGGGTTTCCACAGCACCGGCACATTGGCTAGTTCCTCCGTCCAGAAGACATACTGGTGACAAAGGACCAGTCCAGTCAAAGAGAGTGCATCTTAGGCACCGCTGTGAAAACTGAATTTAGGTGACAACTGTATTACAGAATGTGAACAAAGGTGGATCTAACACACAGAGAGTCCAAATAAATAGGTTAATTTTATGCAGGTCTTACACTCCCCAAGATTGCTTGCATAGAATGCGATGTATTTTGTGTATGAGGCTATGGAGACCGGCAGGTCATTTATGATGAGCTTGAAGAACAGGCGGCAACACCAAATACGTGAAAAACGCTCAGGGCTTGCCTCCAAGAAGCCACTTGGAAATTCCTCGACTGAAATACTCAAACGGCATTATTTCATCTGCCCACGCCACTGTGTTGACACTACAGTTTGAAACAATATAAGACAGTCAAAGTCTTAAAACACATTATTGTATGCGGAGGCTCAATCGCCAGCTACGCGTGACTCACGCAGCACACCTGGCCGACCCTGTTTGCTCATTCAGGTGCGTCTTAAAGGGGATGTTCCTTTGCCAGTCAGCTGTCTGCAGTGGAAGCAAGGACAAACATTAGGAAAGAAGCACTGCACTGACCACATGGGCTCTCCATAACATTTCAGAGTTGCCAATGTCCACAAAAGAGCATCCAAAATATATCCAGTTCAACGTTACATAGCTTAGCAATAAAATTTCTAAAAAATGTTATCGTAACAAATCAAAAAGAAAAAAAACCTCACCATCAACTATGGTGCACAACCAGATATCCCGGTTTATGTAATTGGTGGTGTTGCCCTGAAATATATACAGCTAACAAAACCACTAAAATGTCTGTAACATTTAAAAGACTACGAGTTCTATGCAAAACCATGTCCTTTTTATTCTCCACTTACACAGAATAACTGTGAAATCGAAGGCTTTTTATTTTAGCATATTGAGCAACAGCATTAAAGTGGTTTTTACAAGCACTGATAATCACAAGCCTTTTTTCGCCTTTGAAACCCATTCTTTGTTTGAACCTCTACAGTGTATTACTCCAGGCTCTGTACTCCGTGTGTTACAACTGCTGTTGTAATACCTAATCCATGATCTAGCTTGACTTAAAAAAAGTTCAGTGCATTGAAGTACTTTAGGAAAAAAGACAGAAAGGTAACACTGAAGCAGACATTTCCCTCACAGAAAACAGTGATGAAGAGCAAGGAATGAATACTAGATTTGAGCAAAGATGAAACAGCATGTAAAATAAACTCAATTTCGATTCTGTTTTTGTGTTGTCCATGCTTCTATGAAGTCATCCCAGGCTTAAATAAAAAGGCTTTAATTGAGTAAATGTTTTATAGAAAAAAGAGGCCCTACGTGTTATTAGACTGTCAAGTTCTGAACACAATCAGTCCAGACCAGCACGTCACGTATTGTCCATAATAACAGCATAAAGTATCAAAAAATGAAAATGATGATGTTGCTCTTAGAAGCATCTAAAAATCTGAACTGACTAGGGTACATTTGTGTCTCTGTGTTTGGGTGCAACTGAGAGAAACTGCAGAATTTAAAACACAAAGCAAATAAAATCAGAGATTACTAGAATAATTAAATGAGCAATTACAAGTAAGCCACTGCGTGGTTTCAGTAGAACAGAATCAACATTCAGAGGCTGTTCAGTTTCATTCCGAAGGGTGTCTTGAGACCTGATAAACAGAGATTGAAGGGAAGGTAATGTGGCACTTCTAAAATCTTCAAGGACTCTTCAATAGAACTTTATGTTCCACGTGGGTTCAAAACTGCTTTGTCCACACAGCAGCTGTTCCGGTCCGTTAGCCTAGTAACTGCTGCTTTCTGTGGCACCATACGTACGGTGTTGGCTAGTGTCTAATAAAAAGATCTGAATTTCTTTGGATTCTTGGAGGAGCAACAGAAAAAAAGCGGTGATGATGAACATACCTGGAAGAAATAACTATTTTCCCCAGCTAAATGAATAATCGATCCTCGGTCTGCAAATGGTGCTGTAGCAAACAGAACCTCCACTCCCCAAAGACAGACTTAGACAATTAAGTCTATGAAAACTTATGATCTATTCAAGGATTCACACAATGTGGCTTGACTCTGAAAATGCTTCTTGCGCTCCTATGTGTGTAGTGACTTCCAAAGTGATACCTGTACTTCATAGTTCTTTACTACTTTATGCCAAAACTGATCTTACATACAATTCTAAATGGAAAACACTTGTTAGATATTTGTGCGATACTTAACATCTCCAGAAGATGCTGTGGGATATATATGAACTGTCATTAAAATGTTTCTAGAATAGGGGATCTTTTCCCCCTGAAATGTATTTTAAAGGTGTAATTCATAAACAGAAATACCATAGAGTATACATACCAATTCAAGCGGAATTTTAAGATCTCATCTTTGTCAGCTGGCTGCCACCCAATTGAGCTGAAGGTTGCATATGCCCTACTGTAAGTGTAGCCCCTCAGAAGACCTTATTAATCATTTTAATACCCTTCTATCTTAGAAGTCTGACATGCTCACCATTATAACGTACCACGGACCGTTTCGAGGTGAATGTATCTGTTTAGAGACAATAGAAATCACCATTGAACTTGGATTTGTAATAACACCGATTTCCAGAAACAATACCCCTCATTAACAGTTTGGAGCAACGCTTCAGTAGTAGGGTGAAGATCTGAAGCGTAAGACAACATTCCCTCCCATCGGGCAGATGCCTTAGAGTGTTAACGGCATACGCGCTACCAACCAACTACAGCAAAAGAGTCAGGGGTTCTGAAATGCTGAAACCTACTCTTCATTACTAAGAGTTAAGAATTTACATAATTCCTTCACAAAGCAAAAGGAATTTATTTCACTGCTCCAAATGCAATGTCATCTAATTTTGTCATGTCTAAGTTAACCACGAAATTTCTTACAGCTTCCCATAATTTTATGATTTTTAAAATGTCAACGCTGGCTGCAGTGGTTGCGTAAAAGTAAAATCAGTCTATAGGAAGAGCTTACATGTAGATAAATAATTATTGAGATGTATTGCGCATACTCGAACTCAAGCCTTGAAAGTGAAATGCCTTTGAAAAATGAAATGCATTTATTGTATTTGTAACTAATGTACCTTAAAAGGATGGGAAATATTGATATTCCAGACACAAGACCCAAGATCTATAACTAACTGTATAAAATGCATGCTGTTTCCATTTAGTAATCATACTCTGTTTTCTATAACTAGAAACAGGATTCATTGAAGACTATAATTCACCAGCCTTTTTTGCCATAGTGTTTTACTACAATACCATTATCCTGCCATATTCCATTTTACTGTATGTGTACAAGTCCCATAAATACACAAACCTATGTAAAATGCGCAGCAATGACTCTCACTACTTTTGGAATACTTGCAGCTTTTGAATTTTATGTGGGTTTCAGATTTTGATGATGTGTTTGCAATGGAATATGTACTGCCCAGAAGACAAATGATTTTACATTTCCATTAAAAGCTATAGCAGTAAATAAACCATCAGAACTCATGCAAATATTCACTGGAACATCTACAGCAGTCCATTAAAATGTCAAAATCTGTGTTAAACATTTGAAAAAGTAGCACTGGGTATAGCACATTTAAAACTTAAATATATGCATATATTAAATGATAAAGATATTTTACAGTGTTCCACAAACCTCTGCAGAGCACTCAACACAAGTTTACACTCATCTGTAATAGTTTAGCACAACAGCTGCCCTTTTATTACAAAAAAACCACAAATCAGACAGTGGATGTAGAAAGAGCTACAAATAGCTACTAATGCTCAAATATGAGCTATTCAGAGATTTAGTCTCAGAGTATTTATTTACAATAAAAGGGATTTAGATTAAATTTTAAGGTCAACTTCTACTCAGATTTGTGCCTCCTGCATCACAATGGACTTCAATACTGTTACCCATCAGGCATTTCTGGCTGGGAATTGGCTCCCCCGAGCTAGTACCGTATTCACCACAAAGCCGCAGGGCTCACGTTAAGCGCTGCAGCATTGTTCTAGCAAAGACAAGCAGAGTCTAGTAAACTAAAGATTTGGGGGTTTTGGTTGGGGTTTTTTGTTTGTTTGGGTTGGGTTTTTTATTATTATTTATTTATTTGAAGCCTGAGGTTTATAAACACCTCTAATGTCATGGTTTATATGGTACAGCAATACAAAGGGACTGATATTTCTAGAAATAATATAAAACTACAGTAACTACACCAAATATAATAAAATTTATTAAACGTGTATTTCAATGGCAGTTTTAGAAGGTGCTTCATTTTACAGCAGAACCAGTTTCACACCCTTCAAATTTTAGACATACTAAATTCACATTAAACCCAGGTCTCAAGAAGGTGACAGAAACTCCTTCTGATGGTTCATTTCAGTGCCGAATATGGAAACTCGCTATCCAATTAAAAAAACATTTTCAAACCTGATTATCAAGTCCACAGAATTAAACAGGAACAACCTATGACAGCTTGAGAAATTCAAAGCCCTTTTGCCACTGGTGGAAGATTCAGTAGTAATATACCTCCAACATACCAGAACACCTGTCCAAAGCAGTGAAAGGAACTTAAAACCAGTTGTCTAAAAAGATTACTAGCTACAAAAGCAAGAGATTTTTTTTTTTTTTGCTCCTGTACCAAAAATAATTAGTATTTTAGCCTCTGAAGTTCTAATAAGGCAGAACATACAGAACAGAGATTATTCTAAACTTAATTAAACAGGTATTGACTGAGCATTTTCCAGGTTTAAGACTGGTTTGACAACAGTCACGGAGTGCAACATCATGACTGTCAAGAACCAGACAGTAAGAAGGAATTACCATCAGTGAACTAGCGAGGATGTTATAATTTATTCTGCTTGCTGACTCTTGCAAACCACCAGGATCTATTAGTCATATTGATTCCAGAAGCTACACCCAAGCTGGTACAGAGCTGCATAAAATGACAGAATCAACTTGTCCACATTCCTCATTGTTTCACTTTGAAAGTAAATGATTGTGTCACTGAGAGGCAGTGACTCCAGTGCTCAGTATGTTCTTATTAATAGAAAGAAAAATATCCTTTGGCAAGAGTACAGGAAAACCCTACAGTATGATTAGGGTTACCAACCTGCCAACATTATGGATATGAAATCTTACCAAAGTCTCTTTATATAGTCAAGGTAATAGGTATGAACAGCACTATATCATGTTTATGGAAAGACTATAATACATAGAAAATAGCAGTACAATGTGTATTTCTCAAGAATGAGGGCTTAAAACCCGTTTAGAAACTCACAGCATGCATCTCCATTGCTTTACACTTTGTGCATCGATTTAAAGCTGGGATTTGTAAAAAGTGGCTGGGGGACCTGGCCCGGCCGGCTGGCGTAGGGACCCAGGTCTGTTTAACTCCTTGAAACATCTTTGAGAACCTACATGCAAAGAGTTACAGGATCTTAGATAATGTGGTAGCACCCAAAACGCTTATTGTCACACTATACGTGGCATCAGTGCAAAATCCCACTGGAGTTTCCTGGCCCTGCAATCTGAACCACACAAATGCTGGTTTACACCCACAGTGGCCCTGGGGGAAACCAGCTTTATGCTGAAGGTGAACAGAAGAAAAAGGACCTCAAAGGGTACGTGCTTTAGAGAAGAATTATTTAAACTCAGGAGGAGAAAGTATTAAACAGAATGAAGGAGAGACTGAAAATGCTAATACTCAGCACACGCACAAAGTACAGCAAGCTTCTCAAATGCAGCAAAAAGGAGGATCTATTTTTGATGTTCCCCCCACCCCCCAAAAAGTAGAGTTTCAAGAAACGGAAGAGAACACGGACTAGAGAAAAACTATTTAAAGAAGAATAAAAGCTGAGAAGATAAGGAGGGAATATGTCAGGAAATGCACTTGAGATGATGTATAGAAGAAACAAAAGGTCGTCTTATATATTATACTGCAAAAAATTAAGCGCTGCTTAAAAAACATCACAATTACATGAACAGAAAGGAAAATCAGTCTATACCTCTTGTTGACTGAAGCACACACTGAAGGACTGACTTCAGCGTATTCCTACTTGCATAATCCCGAAATGGGATCAATTGCCTTTTGATAAGCCCTTTTCCAGGACTGGGATAAATGAAGAGAAAATGCCTGAGAACTTGAGGAGCAGGGTAGGGAAGTAACAGAGAGACTATTGAACTCCATTAAGCACCACGCAACGCGTTCTCTCTTTTTTAAAATGCGCTAAGCTATGCCTCATTTGCTCCAGCCGGTCTTCATTTCACATTTTCAAGGCTGAACTGTAGCCCTCTATAAGCCACACAAAGGACTGGGCTAAAGCTGAATGCAGAGCATACTTTATGCAAGGCCATAGGTTAAGGATATGCTCTAGAAGTCCTCTAAAACCAGCGTAATACTTTCTTGGTGTGAGACGAAGGAGTGCACCATGAATAACTGCTGTGTCTTCCTGGGAATAATGCAAAGTAATAAAATAAACTTACACAATGACAATAAAAAAGCACAAAACACATACAGAAAACATAGCACTGTGCACTGAAAAACAAAAAAACCCCACCAACCCCAAATCAAACTACCTCCATAATCCAAGTATGAGGAGCATTTACCTCACTAACATGATGCAATTTTAATAGCAGCTGAGGCTAGTCATACATGGGGCTGGCTGCCCACTAGGACAAGAGCCTGCAGATATATGGGATACATTTTTAGAGATGAACTGAAGGGCTATCTGAGCTCACAGAGCCTGGCACATAGCCATGCACTAGCCCAAGGTGCCACAATGACTGAACAGGGATGCGGTACCTGGACTAAGCTAAGCTGCTCTGCACCAGACCCCGTATTTGTTTAAGCTGTGGTAAAGGCTTGTTTCTAATAACGGAAGTTTTTGTGTGAAGGAGGGCTACCGGTAATTCAGACTAGCAGATAATGCAGCTCGAAGAAAGGCATCATGTATTATGTCACTATCAAATACACTGCTTTTAAAAACATCTTTTTAATAGACAGAAGCCCATTTTCCCTTCACAAATTTCTGCAAAACGCTCCCCAAACAACAAGCTGTATATAATGAACAAGGTTAGTCTTGTGCAGGGATGCAGATAATCATCAGTAGTAGCAAGGCTAAAGGTGTTGCTCTGGAAAACTCAATATTCAAGTCCACGTTTTCTGAGAAGAGAACTCAGCCCTCCCTTTCCTCTCATTTTCACCATGCCAGTGAAAGTCAGAAATACTTCCTCTGATATCCATGGAATGACACAGACTCAGCAATACAAGAATCGGGCCCAGAGACCCGAGCCCACGGCATCCACCTGGCAGCCTAACAAAAATGACCAGCAGACAAGGATTCAGAGTTCAGCTGATTCCTATACTACACAACAACTGCCTCACTGCACGCACTCCAAGCTAAATGAGGCCTCTGTTGCACACAATTAATAAACATTATCTATGGGGAGAATCTGTTGTGGGGACTGAAAGCCAGAACTGTCTCTTCCCTAGGCCAACTCTGCATCAATAGTGAAAGAAATGGCTCTGGTCCCATCAAGCCTGTGCCAGCAGACACTCTGTTATATTTAAATCAACATTTGCCACAGCAGGCGATTATCAGATGTTCTGCTTAAATGCTGTACTTTCTTATTTTGATGTTTAACTCCTAAAAAACCAAATTTATTTGGGTTGGGTACTGATGCCTGCAAACACAGCTGCCCACCAGCTCTGTTTTGCTTGCCATGTGAATGCATGAGAAGAGGATTTAGAACCTTTTTACATTCTGCCTAGTGTCAGGATTTGGGTTTTCTTACTCCCTCACTGCTGTGGCAGTGCACCCACAATGCCCCAAACCCTCAGCAACCCCCCACAGTAGAGACATGCAGAATTTTCTCAAGTTCTCTGATTCATAGAGGTGAACTCTGGACATGGGAAACCAATGGCCACAGAGACCGAAACACAGGGTGGGCTACCAAGTGAATGAGAACAGCTGTCCTGGACTCCTTTTTCTGACTGCTGTTGCCACATGAAGCTTTATTATTAGGAAAAACAGGCACATTCAATAGTACTTCATGCACAAGAGATGGACTTTGGCTCCATGAAGAGTGTAATTGCATTCTTGGAAAGAGAACACAGATTTAGAGAGGTGCTCCTTTATATGTCTTTTACTTAAGACCTAGCTGACACAAGCAGCTGAGATTTGCCGCTAAATGAATCAAGACAGTACAGTGCATTTCAGAGCAGCATTAAAATCAGTGCTTGCCTCAGCAGGATTTGGTGCTCCTGATTCATGCCTGTATAAGACTGAAGCTGAATTAGAATACCGCTGGTCTTTATTTGTAATCCTCCTTGATTGTTTGCTTTCACTAATGTGTTATTCAGTTTAAAGACTATTTACTAAAACTGAACTGTATGAGCATGCAGAGCATTGAAAATGTCACATGAGCTTCCATTATCTGTAAATTACTTTCTACAAGACAAGTTTTAAGCCATATAGAGTTTGGATACATTTAAACTATGGATCGAAACCTTTAATCCATATTCTCTTAACTCCTTTTATACATAGTGTGCGGAAATTAACGCATATAAGCAAACTTAATCTGGGTATTTTCACTGCTACTGGTGATTAAATACAGAAGTCTTACTCATTCTGGAACAGATGATAGAAACAGAAATTTCTCCTCAGAAACCTAAACTTGGTCTAGAGGAATTCTCTCTAGAGACCCTCTCTGTCAGGTTTGGTCTTGATCAGTGCATGATCTCTGTGTCATCCCTGCTGTCCCACCCCAAAAAGAAATAAATGAAAGGATTAGTACTGAGGGGCACCACTGGCAAAGCCGCTGACTGGGATGCCAGCTCAGGAGTTCTCAGCTGTGGACCCCCACCAATGCTGCTACTCAGTTAAACACTTCTTTCTGCACAAAAGCACAGTGAGCAGTTGCCACTGATGGCACATAATGGCATAAATTTGCCTGGGAAATGCTGATATATTTAGTCCCAAGTACCACTGCCTACCAAGAACTGCTGAGATCCACTCACTTTTAAATAAGGAAACATTAGCTGTGGCTAAAATCACTTAGGTGAAAATACTTGAGAAGCAACTAGAAACAAGGAAAGGAATAGTGGGAAAGGCAGGCTCTCCCCTCCTGGTAATTCCGAGGAAGCTATGGTGTCAGCCATCACTAAAAGATATCCCTGCTTTCCACTTCTTACAGGACTAACGACAGGATTTTTCAGATCCAGCTGTGGTGTAGATCAAGAACATTTACTTTTAATGCTTCTATCCTTACATTTAAGAAATCTTCAGGACCTCTAAGCTGCAGAAAAACATCAGAGATGAAGATTTATATTCTTGATAATGGGGCAGGCTCACATAAATAATTGAGCTGAATTTAAATTTCATTCCAGTTGTAAAGTGGCTGCCTCTTATTGAGCCGCATTGCATGATTAGAGGTTTGACTATATCAGTCATTCATAGCCATTGTCAGAAATAAATTGCTAGATTAATTTGTGACTATGGCAAGCACAGGAAATGTGTGCTCTTTGGGGAAATAATGTTCTTGAACTTCTGCACTTGATGGAATTGTCAAAATCTTCCCAAGGGATTCAGACAGATATTGGCATGGTAACACAAAAAGGGCTGCAGCCTCCTATCCATTTTGTTTTCAGTTTGCATTTCCATGTCCATGCAGAATATGGATTAAAAAAACCCAACCAAAACCCAACAATGCCACAATTAACATCTATTTTGCATCTAATGAAACAGAAGACGAGCTTCTTTGTCCGTTGTTATTTCAAGCCTTATGTTTTCATGAGGGCTTCATCCAAACTCTAATGAAATAAATTCTTGGATCAGAAATACAGATTTGTTGCCAGAACTGGGGTTTGAAACCTTCTACACTTCTCAGTACCCACATAACAATTACTGAGTAAGACTTACTGGCTATCTCGGTTATTTCTCATCCACACGTTTAACAGGGCAGGGCGTCTTTAGACTGAAAATTCCAAGAGAGTTTATAACCTCAAGCCTACTGCCGCAGAGCAGAGCCATTACTGACTTGAACCTGGTACCCGGTTTCTAAGGACACTGAAGTCACTAGACTGGTTGCCTTGAGTGCAGAACTAACCTTGCATCCTGAGCCTTTATGTGAAATTTTATTGCCCAAAGCAAATATGACCTGTTAAGATTTACAGCCTTTATTAACAGCACTAACAATTTTACAGTCAACATCAGTAAATCGGGGCTTATTAAGAAGTCTACAATTTTTATCTGTAGAAAGCAATTAAAATGTCAGGTTTTCACTGGATGTAATTCTTAACTTTCATAAAAGACAGATAACCTGTTTAATTGTTTAGTGTAAAGCAGTGTGGTTCAAATGACTCTAAAATTCTCACTAAAATTCACACAGAGTTGACTGAGAATCACCATTTTGTCCCCAAATGGCTGAATTCCAACAAAGATAGCATTTTTGGCTATTTAACTATACAGAAATTGCAGTCAAATGTATGCAATCAGTTCAGCAAACCATACTTGCCAGGCAGATGTGTACCTATCATAATTTGCTCCTTTTGGTCTCAAAGAAAACACACAGAATTTATATAGGTTTTCACTTGAAAAGTTTTTTAAACATAGACCACTTAGAACATCTTCCCCCAAGAATAGTCTGGCTATTATCATTTTAAAGCCGTTCCCATTAGTTTCCTGTTAAGATTTAATTATCTTGACAAAAACCATGTTTAAAGCTAAGGAAAAAAAACCCTAATTATTATTTGCAGCAGATTTTCTCTCTTTAGTAACAGTTTATCAGAATGTATTTAGGGGTATTTGTTTTATTTTTCATTCAGAAAAGTAATTTCTGAGAAAATAAATAACAATCAGTTTTCAGTTTGTAAGCATAAAACTTGAAGATTGTATCAAAACTACGATTTTGTTTTCACCAAATGTTCCAGAATTCTGATAAAAATCTATACTTGTTTTATATAATCACAAAATACATATTTAAAGCAGCCTGTGAGGGCAGACCACTGTAACCAACACTGGACCTTCAAATCCACGTGCCAGCGAAGCCCTCTGGATTCTCCCCATTTCTCCCCAGCCCCGAGGCATCCGCCACCGGCAGTAACACTACACAAAGCCTCACCTCAGCTGCAGGGACTCCCTCAGGCGGGCGACAGTGGAGAACGATCATCCCTTCGATAGGAACCTCCTTCCCTTGTGGGTCTTGCTCAAAGTTTTTCCGTAAATCTGCAGAGTTTAATGCAATAATTCATTATAACGCCAAAAGCCATTCCTCCCCCAAACAGTACTAGACAAGCTGCAGAAGCGAGCAACAATACCGCTTTGTGTATTCATCTCCTAAGTGTGTGTACAAAGCAACGGACAACTGCGAGCTACTAATTCTCCCCTTGAGAGGCAGAGAGATTCTATCATCTATCATGTGTTTCCATTCTCCGCTACAATCAACATCTGAACCCACAAACTCGGTGGTTCCAGTTGTGCATTCAATTTCTCCAGCCATCGCCTTTCCAAAACGGGAGAACATCAGGGTGCCGCTAGAACCCACTGAATGAATCCAAGACCAGTGAATAATCTTCCTAGAGCACATACTACTTCAGATACCTGCCAGGGCATTTTATAAAATGTTCTAAGCTAGATGCGTTGTTTAGATTGCCGGCATACTGCAAGAGGACTGACTGGAACTCCGCGCTTTCCACGCTATTGATTACAAGATTCCTTCATTTCGGATACCGCGGTCAAGCTAATGAAAGGAACATGGCGTATCGCCTCCGAGTCACACATACAGGGCTGCAGCGCTTCTACGTGCAAGGGTCTGGGTAAACCAGGACAGACGCAAAGGAAACCTGTTTCCAGTAACATCGACCTAAGCCAGACATGCCCATCGACACGGCAAGTTGTGCTTGCTGGGAAAGGAGAACAAAACGGAAGGACTGTTACTACTTGTGCTGTGAGAGTTAGGCGGTTTCCATTAGACATGCTCCTTTTCTTCAAACAGTGTCTCAGATTCCACAGTGTGGATTTACTGATTTAATTTTCTCCATCGCTTACACTTCATGAAATACACCCCCTTAAACAGCAGAGGCTCTGAATCAGTTGCACGTTAATATATTTTATAAAATACATTAAGACTTATTTTAGCAAGCCAGTCACTAGAGAAAGATGCACACAGTGCATGTATTCTTTTTATGATTCTTTATTAATGTTCTTTTTTTTTTTTTTTCACACAGATAACCAGTATCTTTTGCAGTACTCTATTTAAAAAGCCATTCATTAACAGTTAGGGTGCAGTTGTGCCTACAAATGCCTTTATTAGGATGAAAAATGGAGAAAGAGCCATCTTTTCATTTTCTCTGCATTCCACACTATCATAAAGAAATACTTACCTGCTTTTTCAGAGAAATATAAAGTGCTGTAATGCTTTGGACTTGACTCACAACTCAGGATCTCTAGGCTTTAAGTGCAGGGGAAAAATAAAAAATTCAACACTACCACACCATCGCAATGACAGGTGCCATGAAAAAGCCACAGGTTCTGCATGTGGTCACCACCTGGATGTACACATTCTCACCTCTAGCCCTCTCCAGGGTATCCCCTAGGTCAGAAATCCACACCCTAAATTAAGTAGCTCAGTTGTTCACTGCAGACAGGATGACACCGGCCCGTGAAAGGGTGAGCCCTGGAAACGCATGGCGGTGGGTTCCAGGTATCTGTAGACAGCTACCCATTTTTCTGTCTGAATCGCTAACAAGTCCCATCATCTCTGCACTCAAGAACAGCTGTTTTTTTCATAAAAAAACCTATGGCTTAAAGTAAAAGTAGCCCAGCAAATGGCCAGTACAGGAACACAGTTCTCAGGCGAAATGTTCAGGCATGTGCAGCCTGTCGCAGAAAGCGGCAACGGAGCGCACTCCCTGCAGCGCCTGCGAGGTTAACGCGGCGTCTGCAGTTACGGCTGGCAGCTGGGACGCGGCCTGCAGAACCGGCACCACAGTGATGGGTTTAAAAGTCCCAACACACAGCTCCACCTGCTTCTGCTCATTCTGATTTTTACTCATATAGGCATATTGGGTTGGGAAATCACAGTGCGGAGAAAAGTCAATAAAAATTCAATTCAGAATAATAGTCCTTTGCAGCTTTGCAATACAGGGGAATTATTAGCTCATTCAATGTTATGACAGTTAATGCAGTAAAATAAAAAATGGAATTTACACATATTTACACATTCAAACTAAATCAGCCAACAAAAAAATCTGTCACTTATAATATCAAGGAATTGTTCCATTGTCGTTATTACTTATCTCAAACATTTATTTTAAGTTATCCTGTTAACAGATTTATCAAGAATTGCTGGAACAGTACCTGATAAAGGTATCATTCAGAGTTTCTTGCTTGAGCCTCCCCAAC